>JAXGGA010005817.1:0-74933 GCA_038373865.1 Uloborus plumipes
AAATAATAAAGAATGGAATGTGGAATAGCGCCATTTTTTCTTTTTCTTCTCACTTTGAATGTTTTGTTCTGTGATGAAAGTTCACATTAAACAAAATAACCTATAAATTGAGCTGAGGCATATAGATAAACTTTTGTAAATGTTTCAAATCATATTTTGAGTTCAAAAGAAAGAAACATAAAATGTGAAATATTATTTTCAATACTATTCTGCCGTGCTAAGCGCAAAAATGGTATCTGCAGTCGAGCTCAAATTGTCTTTTAAGTTTTGCACCACCATGTATTTGATTCAGATGAAACTTTTTCAGATTTTTTAAAAAAATATTTTCCATTTTCAAATGACAGTATAGTTTTATATTTAGGTAAAATAAGTCACAAAGAGCCACTTAGTGGCGAGAACTCAATTTTGTTAAAAAGTGCAGATACGACTTTTGCGCTTAGCACGGCAGTATTCACCAGAGCGAACAATTTTCAAAGAAAAAAGGAAGGTGGAACGATAGGTGTCGGTTAGCTTCTAAAGGGGAGTGATGGGCACAAAAAGGCCTACTACTAGCCTAAACTTAGTACCTTAAATGAACGCGCAGCATTTACCCATAATCGTTACATTTTTGTTGCTGTCACACTAATGTCTGACAAAAGTGTAATTCATTTCACAATCAAACACAAACAAATTATCGAACACGAAAAATCAGCAGCTTAGTAGTTAACAGGTCATTTTCCGAGCTAAAATCGACTATCATAACTGTCGCACTCAATATTCAGGTCAGAGCGGTGGAAGGAAAAGTGTTCCAGAGAAAATGTTCTCTCCGAGCGCAGCGAAGCGCATAAACTTCACTTAATGAGATCAACGAGGAGAATTAGTAAATTTTTATACGAGCGTTGACTTAGTTCTACAAGTAGAGAGAGAGAGAGAGAAGAAAACTTTTTTTCGGCTCCGGCCCCGAAGGTACCGTTTTCCTTTTTTTCTTCCTTTTTTTTCCCAACAACTATTTCTTTTACTCGTTTTCGTCTGGAATAAATAAGGTCAAACTTTTAGTTCGTTTGCTACTTCTGGGTCTGTGAGGGTACGAGAACGTGGAAAAGTAAATAAATAAATAAAATGGCGGAATTGACAAAAGAACGCGGCAGGATTTGATGGTAATGCTCTGCTTCTTGTTCGGTAGCGTGTGAGTCGCTCAGAGCCAAAGCGGTGTGTGTCAATAAAACACGATTTTGAGTAATTAATTGAGTGGCTCAGAAGCCAGTTTTCACTAAACATTACTACCATTCCGATTCACAAATTTGTCTGTCGACTGATGGTTGAACTACTAGCCAGGGTGGAGGGGCAGTCGAGGAATGCCCATACTGGGAAAATGTTGGCCAGTACTGAGATAGTCTTTTCATTTTTATTCATTTATTTATTTGTTTATTTATTCATTTTTTGAATCTAATTTTCCACACAAAGGAATTTTATAAAAATAGTAATAAATAAATAACTAAAAATGAAAGCAATTTTTGGTAATACAGGGCCAGGAACGGAAATTTAGATATCCGATTTTACTGTAACCAAGCGATTCTCAACTGCAGAGGTTCGGCGGACCGACACCGATCTGAGAGGAAAATCTGATCGATCCTTGTAGATGTTGACCTGCCAGGGTAAAAAAAAAAAATTAAATTAAAAATAAACAAAGAACTATACTGCCGAGCTAAACACGAAAGTCGTACCAGTGCTTTTTAACAAAATTGAGTTATCGCCACCAGGTGGCTCTTAGTCTCGTATTTTACCTAAATAAAATTTTACATGGTCATTTGTAGACGGGACATAAGTATGTTTTTTAAAAATCTGAAAAAATATCATCTGAATCAAATACATGGAGGCGCAAAACTTTAGAGCTCAACTGCAGATACCACTTTTGCCATTTTTACACCCAGAACATGAGTAGTCCAAGTACTCTTCGATGGAAGAGTTTGAGAATTAGACAGAAAGCCAGGCCCGTCATTTAGGGGGCAGGGGGGGGGGTGTCGATCGCCCCCCCCCCCGGCTTTGAGAAATCAATGTATTTACATATAAGTGGGCGTGGTTTTTGATGTTTTCCGGTGAAATTGCATTGTGTTTGGACCCTTTGCCCCCCCCCCCCCTGGAAAAACTTGAAATGACGTCCCTGCAGAGAGCACAAAAGTAGATTCTACTTCTGGTTTTATAAAGGGTGTTTATCAAAAAGGAGAAAGCTATACTGCCGTGCTAAGCACAAGAGTGGTATCTGCACTTTCTAACAAAATTGAGTTATCGCCACCAGGTAGCTCTTTGTGCCGTATTTTACCTAAATACAAAGTTTTATGCTTATTTGAGAGCGGGAAATATTTTTAAAAATGTTTTGAAAAAGTATCATCTGGATCAAATACATGGTGGAGATCTATTACTTACAAAGATATGACTTTAAAGAGTAATATCTCAGTTTGAGCTCGACTGCAGATACTGTCGTCCCCGCTTAATAGGGTAACGGATCAACGAATACCCCGCTTATACGAATAAAACCGTCCGGAACCGAACATTTCCCCATAGACACAATGTTAAATATCCCCCCGGATAATCGAATAATATTTTTATCTTCCTTTGCAAAAAATTTTGCTAATAAAAATGCAGAAAAAAATGAAAGCGTTCCCCCAAGACCTTGGAGCAAACAATAAACCACTATTGTGGACTGTTTCAGAAAATAAAAGTGAAAGGCGAAAAACAAATTTTTTGTAGCACAAGTTGTAAGTTACTTTTTTTATGATTTTCATATGACCGTACAATATTTATACTCAATTATTATACTATTTTGTTGTTAACTTTTCTTATTTCAAAATCTTTTTACCAATAACATTAATTATTTTCTTTATATAGCTATTTCTTTTTTATTACTACGTTTTGAGACTAAAATTGTCAAAATGGAAAGGTAAAAAAATGTTCCCCGCTTAATCAAATACCCCGCTTAATCGAATAAAATTTCTTGGAACCGACAGTATTCGATTAAGCAGGGCCGACAGTACCACTTTTGAGCTAAGCACGGCAGTATAGATGACGTCTTCTACTGCTTCAGGGGCATTTAAGGCTTTTGCATCTTTTCATGGACACGAAATCATCGTCATCATCATTATTAAAAAGATGAGCACACATATCGGAATGGTCCAGCTAAAAAAAATCTACAGAAAATGTAGGGAATACAATTTTGTTCAGTTTTTTTCTGCAAACTTTTAGAAGACAGAAAAAAAATTGCACTTTGTTTTCAATATAATCTGCAGAAAATCCTCGATTTTTTTCTTCTTTGTTTAGTTTTCTCTAAAGATTCTGCAGGTTTTTGAAGCTCGTTCTAAATATGCTTTAATTTTCTGCAGATTTTTAAAAGCCTTTCAGCAGATTATTTTTGCCGGGGGGGGGGGGACTTAGAACAAGCACAATTTTCTTTCAGCAAACATGGCATCTGAGGCTCTCTCGCATGACAATTTCTTGAAATTGAAGTTTTCGGAAGGTAGTTTAGGACTAGCTTTAAGGTTCGGATTATGACCCTTATTTTTTCGAGCCCCTTACAAAATCCAATGCCCAAGAACGAATGATCATTTCTAACTACCGGCTTGTGAGTTGAATCCAGACTTACACCAGTTTGGCAAGAAGCAATATGTGGCTAAAACTAACTTCTGATAGTGTAAATACAAATTACAGGGAAAAACAAGAAGTTCTGTCAAGAACTAAACGAGCCTACTTTCCCGTACATCGACATCGGCATTCTAGCATCTGATCATTATTCTCTTGATTATCTAAGACTAAAAATTATGTCAAACATACCTTTAAAAGCAAAATATACCTCTCTCATCAGATGAAATAGACACATAAAAAGTAAATAAATGAATAAATAAAGTTTTGTCGCACCTTTTAAAGAATGTAACTGTTACAGTTCTTCCGTAGAAAAATTCCTCAATTGTTTTCAAAAAAAAATTAAAAGTACAAAGTACATCAAAACACATTTTATCAAAGAAAGAAAAAAAAGAAAAAAAGAAAAAAAAACTCGTCCGTTGATAAAATGTCTCGAATTTCACTTTTAATCCGTTGCCAGTTGTTAAATATAAATTAAGAATAAAATGCCCTAGTGAATGAAACATTTTTGTTACAAAAAAAAATCGTCTGCCAAAAAAAAAATAATAATAATAATAAATTCAATAAAACAAATGAATAAATAAACAAAAAATCGTCTGCACAGTCAGTCATTTTTTTCGGACTGTTTACTCAAAAGTTATTAGGGGTGACAGCTTGCTTGAGCGGTTCAATGTTGAATGAAAAATTGTTCAAATCGGAAATGTAAATACGGGAATGAAGTATCCTTGATAAGCTCTTTCGAACAAAAAAAAGTTTGTTCAAATCGGACTGTTCACTCAAAAGTTAGCATCGCGGGACCGGTTGTTTGAACGGTTCAAAGTTGAACTAAAAATTGTTCAAATCGAAAAATCAAATATGGGAATGAGCTGTACTCGCCGAGATCTTTCCAACAAAAAAAAGTTTGTCCAAATCGGAATATTCATTCAAAAGTTATTAGGGGGGACAGACAGACCGACCGACAGACCGACACACAAATTCCCCATCTCAATACCCTACTTTCAAATTTTTAATTTTTCGATATTCATTTTACCTTTTTATTTTTTTAACTTGGCGATATTTTTTGGACTTGGCGATATTTTTTTTAACTTGGCGATATTTTTTGGACTTGGCGATATTTTTTGGGCTTGGCGATATTTTTTGGACTTGGCGATATTTTTTGGGCTTGGCGATATTTTTTGGACTTGGCAATATTTTTTGGGCTTGGCGATATTTTTTGGACTTGGCGATATTTTTTGGGCTTGGCGATATTTTTTGGACTTGGCGATATTTTTTGGGCTTGGCGATATTTTTTTAACTTGGCGATATTTTTTGGACTTGGCGATATTTTTTTTTAACTTGGCGATATTTTTTGGACTTGGCGATATTTTTTGGGCTTGGCGATATTTTTTGGGTTGGCGATATTTTTTGAGCTTGGCGATATTTTTTGGACTTGGCGATATTTTTTGGACTTGGCGATATTTTTTGGACTTGGCGATATTTTTTAGGCTTGGCGATATTTTTTAGGCTTGGCGATATTTTTTGGACTTGGCGATATTTTTTGGGCTTGGCGATATTTTTGGACTTGGCGATATTTTTTGGACTTGGCGATATTTTTTGGACTTGGCGATATTTTTTGGACTTGGCGATATTTTTTGGACTTGGCGATATTTTTTGGACTTGGCGATATTTTTTGGACTTGGCGATATTTTTTGGGCTTGGCGATATTTTTTTAACTTGGCGATATTTTTTGGACTTGGCGATATTTTTTGGACTTGGCGATATTTTTTGGACTTGGCGATATTTTTTGGACTTGGCGATATTTTTTGGACTTGGCGATATTTTTTGGACTTGGCGATATTTTTTGGACTTGGCGATATTTTTTGGACTTGGCGATATTTTTTGGACTTGGCGATATTTTTTAGGCTTGGCGATATTTTTTAGGCTTGGCGATATTTTTTGGGCTCGTTTAAGTTGGACTGTTCACTCAAAAGTTATTAGGTGGAGAAAGGTTGCTTAAACGGTTCAATGTTGAACGAAAAATTGTTCAAATCGAAAATGTAGATACGGGAATGAAGTATCCTTGAAAAGTTCTTTCCAACAAAAAAAAGTTTGTTCAAATCGGACTGTTCATTAAAAAGTTAGTATCGCGGGACCGGTTTTTTGAACGGCTCAAAGTTGAACCAAAAATTGTTCAAATTAAAAAATCAAACATGGGAATGAGCTGTACTCGCCGAGATCTTTCCAACAAAAAAAAGTTTGTCCAAATCGGAATGTTCATTCAAAAGTTATTAGGGGGGGACAGACAGACCGACAGACCGACCGACCGACAGACCGACCGACCGACAGACCGACACACAAATTCCCCATCTCAATACCCTACTTTCAAAATTTTAATTTTTCGATATTCATTTTACCTCTTTATTTTTTTAACTTGGCGATATTTTTTGGACTTGGCGATATTTTTTTTAACTTGGCGATATTTTTTGGACTTGGCGATATTTTTTCGATGCATTAAGCTACTTTTAATACTTTTTTCCTCTTTCTTTTATTTTTAACGGGAAAGTAGGCTAAAAAGGGAAGAAGACTTACACCACTTTAGCTCCCAACAGCTCATATCATTCAACAGAATGTTGACGGAAAAAGTGATTAGGGATTATAAATGGTGGCTTTTCATTTGGCGCATTGAGTGATGGAGCGATGAGCAACCGAAAAAGAGCCAGGCGATTTGTAAGCAAAGGAAATTGTGTGTGTGAGTGATGATATAACTTACATTAAGCAAAGGAATTGGTTTGGCACTTATGCCCCGTCGCAGTGAAGCACTTTTACAGGCTACAAATAATTAATTTTGTTGAAACTAAATTTTGCGTGTTGTCCTTGACTGAAACCTTTCATTCATGAAACTCGTCCATTTGTTGAATTTTCTGAATTAATATTATAACGCAGATCAAACGGATGAGATCAGAAATATTTGCATGAAATGTTTCTAACCAGTTCATTAGTCAGGTCAGGGGTGCCCACAGGGGGGGTTATGGCGCAAGTTGCGCCATCAAAATTTGGGGGGGGGGGGATTTTTTAAAAATAATTTAATCATTTATTTTAATTATTTATTAATTTACTTTTTTAATTTAAATTATTTCTTTATTATCATTTATTCATTTATTCATTTTTTATTTATTTTGTGTGCGTGTGTGCGAGTTTAAAATGCCTGGAAGGGAAAAAAGTGAATCTATTCTGCGCATAGTTCGAACTTTCAAAAACAAATCTTACTACTATTATATATGTGAAAGTTTGTATGGATGGATGTATGGATGTTTGTTCCTCTTTCACGCAAAAACTACTGAATGGATTTTAATGAAACTTTTACCATAATGTAGCTTATACATCAGAATAACACATAGGCTATAATTTATAACGATATTTGAAAAAGTTCGATTGGTAGCGCTTTTTTTCATTCCAATTTAAGGTACATTTTTCGCATAAATCCGCGAAGTCTTCCAACAAACTAATTCAGTATTTATTGCATCATCTCAACTCTTTGTCGATAGCTAGAATTGGTGTACCATTTCCATTTTTCTCATTAAGATTTCAAGGCTTTTCTCAAGTCAAATCAAAAAGTAATTTTTTTTCAGCTTCATGGTTAATATCCAGGCTTCTATACTAGACATTAGAAACGATCGGGTGCCAGCTCTCTAACGAGCTTTTACTATGATTTGTATTTTAAAACATTTTGTAGTCTTGGCTGTAAGTAGAATATTTATACTTAAGCAATGTGTTTTTTTTTTTTTTTTTTGTCCTTTGAAACGTACAAATATTATTTTGTAGAATAAATTGTGTATTTCTTTTTTTAATAGATTGTTCCCCATGTAGCACAAATAACCTTTAAACGTTTTATTAACGTTTTAAGCGGTTGTTACAACGTTAATAACCATTTTACAACCTTTAAAAAACGAAGTGTGCTACTAGTGCATCAATTATTTTCGCAAGTTTTGAAAACATGTGTTTCAGAGTATCGGTAACGTAATCGTTTGAAGTGATTGGCAACTGATAAATGGATTAGGTTCACTATTTTCCAATTTGATTTAGCTTTAAATACAACTTAACGGCCTTTCTTAAATTTGTTTGCATTGATTGGGCACTTTGTCGGGGTACTTGGAGCAGTTACTTAGTATCCAATTGAACAGGAATTTTGCCAAATTTGTTTCAAGAAGATTTTAATAACTGAGATTCTCGGCGATGTTTTCAACTGACACCAGTTTTTGTGCCAAAGACTACTTAATAATACTTTACTTCTTACACGACGTCACCAAAATCAAACAATTATTGTCTGATATTTATCGAATGCGGCAAAATCCAAATTATCGATATAATACTCCCACATTTGAAAAGCTCAGTTTTTTTCTTTTGTTGGCCGATTCCGGATGTAGCCGTTAAAAACCCTTTTTAAAATTATGTCAAAACGTATAAAGTAATCCGCATACTAAATTAATAAAACTCTTAAACAAGACTAAAATTACCATTAAGTTGCGTTTTTACACAAATAATTGTCAAATGTTCCCATTAATTTCGAAATCATTAAGGACAAAATTTTTTAGCATCATTTTATGGTCAGCAATAGTATCTCAGCATTTGATAGCTATTTCTCTGTGACAAAAAATTGGGACATAATAATGCCTAATGTATTTTCATAAAGTAGGGAGGAGAGCAAAATTATCCTAGGTATAACAAAACAGTTACCGCAAATTTGGCGACATTTTAAAAATAGTCAAAGCGGTGTGCTTTGAGTTCTTTCAGTTTAGGAGAAAAAAAAAACAAAGGTGAGTATAAATTGTTTCGCAATATTATTACTGACCCTGGCAACGCCGGGTATTTTTGCTAGTTAATAATATATTTAAAAAATAATAGTTATAATTCAAAAAAAAAAAAATAATAATTACAAAATGAATAAATAGTATTTACAAAAAAATAAATAAAAAAAGAGGGGTAAAAATAAAAATAAAAAACACAAGAGGGTTGTGAAATTTTTTCGGGGGGGAATTTGCGCCATTGAGCTTGGTGGGAATGGGCACCCCTGAGTCAGGTTATGTATAGTTTTGCTTTGACATAAGTACAAAGCATTCACTGCAAAAAATGAGCTGTTGTTTTCACAGTCTAATACTGGCAGCAGAGGTTCCAATTTAAAACTGTACAATGCACAGTAATAAACTATAAAACTACCAATTTTACAGTTTCTCACTGTAAAGTTAGAAATTTTAGCTTATTGCCCTAAAATTTGGCATTATTATACTATAAAAACAGCAGTATGATACTGGCATCAGAGGTTCCAGCTTAAAACTGTAAAATGCGCGGTAATCAACTGTAAAATTAATAATTGTACAATTTAGTACTGTAAAATTAGTAATTTTTACAGTTTATTGCAATGAAATTAGCTGTATTACACTGTAAAAACAACATTCATTTTTTACAGTGTTTATCAATAAAAAATATTCGAGTAAATATATAAATAAATAAAATATTACTCGAACATTTTCCTGCTTTATTTGTGCATTAATACGTTGCTTTATTCTTTTATTTTTAAAGCACAGAGGTATTTGTTTAGTTCACTTTCCTTTACTTTCTTTATTTAGAAGTTAACCAGCTCCACATACATAGAGGACTGCGTGCTCACGCGCTTTGACTCCGGACAAACACAGGAAAGATTTTTCAACACAGATGAAAGAAATTCGATGTTGGTATGCTGAAAAATGAAGAATGTCAGGATGAAGCTCTTAAACTTTTCTTTTTGTCCTTCTGAAGTATAAAAATGACTACAATTTCAAAATAGTTGAGCAGTTCCAACATTAATGCACTCCGTCCCAGAATAGCGTGGATCCCCCTTTCCCTTGACCGGACCAAATATAGCTTAACGATGAGTGTTTTGATCGTCAACTTCGAAATATTGCCTTAACAAAGCCCCAGCTACTCATTTTGTGCAAAATATTGCTTATGACTCACCAGTCACCACCCTTCCCATTTGTATTCTCATATTTTAATGATGAACTCTGCAAATCCACAAGATGGATTTGTAGCCCCCATCTGTGAGGACTTATCGAGTACCACTGCAAAAAGGTCATATTTTTACTGGCCTAATGTATTCAAAGAAAGGGTGTGTTGGTTATGCCTTATTTGCGGAGTGGAGAAAAACACAGTTGCTAATATCAGTTCTAAAGCAATGTTGATTTTGAAAGTAAATTGTAGGCGATTCTGCCAAAAATTTCATCCCTGTTTAAAATCGGCATCAAATGTACTCAAAAAATTTGTACATTAAATAATAACGTCAAGGCTTCACTAGATAGCGTTTTATACAGGCTGTTTCATTTGACCAAAATCCTTGGGATAAAAACGGTGGTCTTTGTCCAGCGACATCTATCGAATTTTCTGGTAACCATCATTATATACAAATCAGATAATAAAAGACAAAATTAAAAGTTAATTTGTTGGCGACAATTTTACAATTTGGCATTCAATTCTATTTTAGTATATTTAAACGTTATTTAATAGCTTGTTTTATTTGTTGGTTTATTCTGCATTTTAACGGCTTATTTTAATTAGTTAGCGAATTATTTTTCATTTTAATTGATTCTAATTATTAATTAACTATGAAACGACTCTGGCACCGCAGAGCGATAAATGGCGAAATATATTCGCTAAGCGAGCCAATACTTCCAATGGGTTGCCATAGAACTTTTTAAAATTCAATCCACAGTTCGCCATGATAGTTGGTCGTCGCAATATTGTAGTTTTGTTTATTTTTTTCGTACTTGTATTGCTCTTTAGTACCAAGTTATTATATATGCTCATTTCGTTGTTACTAAAAAAATTAATATGTTTTGTTGTCAATCGTCTTTCCGTTATACACCATCGCTTCATTACGGTACATTTCATTCTGGAGCATCAAAATGAAAAAATGAAATGTCTCGACGAATAGATTCGCCATTTGTCGCTCTGATGCGTCAACGCCATCAAAATGAACATCTGAACTTTTGCGTAGCAATTAAGATCGTGTGAGCAACAATAATGAAACAAAATAGTAAATTAGAACAATATTATTTCATTGCTACATTTTTTATTTATCGTCGGTGAATTTAAGCGTATATTTTATTAATGCAGAGATGTCAAAATTGAACGCCGTTGCTATATGTTGTTAATTCGAAGAAAGTAAACAGATGAATGAATGTCGTATGACTGAATCATAAGTTGTGACCAACTTTACCTGAAAGGGGAATTTATTTCCCCTAAAAAGCAGTACTAATAAGGCCTTCGGCATCAATTCACTCTGTACTCCACTTCAGCTAACTATATCAATATTTTTTAACCCTAAAAGATAGGATAAACATCACTTTTTACAGCAGAAACAATATGCTAATAATGTAAACAAACATTTGGGTGGTCCTTGTTCAGCGCTCTCTAGCGGGCAAATCATTACCATTGATGTTCTGAGTAATGATACATCCTGTATAAAACGCTATCTAGTGAAGCCTTGATAACGTTGACTCTTTCCTTTGAAGAGGTTTATTTCTGATTTTGGCTGTCATAAACTCTGTACCTCAGAAGCAGGCTCAGTCCATTTTCATAACTTTTCAGTGGAGGGCGAAAACGATTATCAATTATATGTAAAGGATGGGACTCGAGCTCTTGTAATGCTGCTAAATAATTGTGAAGGAATTTCTTTAAAAGAACTTCTTTTTCTCATGGGTTGATGCGGAGTAAGATTCTACATACAATGCAGTAATAAAGTGAAAATCGTCATTTTTGGACTTCCGTCGTTCTAGTTCTGAGGTGCAGAATTATATATGAAAAAAAAAACTACTTTTTAAAAAATATACACATGTGCAGATGCCAAAATTGGTAAATGTCCCGTTTCGAGTGAAAAATGAACGATCACCTTACCCATCTAGTTGCTCAGAAAGCTATGGGTGCAATGGAACTTAATCCCGTTCCAAAGGAAGACTTACACCAGCCTTCTGAAGGAACTTCCGCGTTCTTCAAGCAAAAGCTTGCTACACTTCTTGAATATTGCATGATAATACTCGACTAATTATTAAATCATTAGCATATCCCCATCCACCAATGTGGCCTAATACCTATTTATGCATTGCGCAGCTTCTGCCGTGTACTTTCGTTTCTTCTTGGAATAAAGGCCAAGGGAAAAGTGGAACTGCGTGTCGCGGAAATGGTTTGAGTATTCAGAAATTCCTTCTCGGGTAGTATGGCCTCTAAATTGTAGGGTCAAGGATACAGTGTGTTCTTGCCGTAATCTTCAGATTGAGAATTTTGAGAAAGTAAGATCAATTTGTGGTGGAGTGCATTTGAAATGTATGTATCCTGGTGTTGATTTATGCCTTCGTTTTGTTCAAGGATGATTTGTCTGAACGTAGGCGATGTGAGTGTTTTGTATTCCATTCTCATATCTTTCTCTTCTTAATTCGTTAAAATCAAGTCTTAATTGTTTGGGCCGTAACCAACTTTTATAATCTTCCATGTAAGACTAAAGGAAAAAATAAGTTGCCTTGGAGGTGGATTGAAAACGTTTGAATAAAATGCGAGAAAGTTGCAAAGAGAGAGCTACTAATGCAAGACCAGGAAAAGATGACATTTCCTAACTCAGTTTTACATGGAAAAAACGTTTTCCTGGGCCAAACTCTGTCTTAATTTTAAAATGGTACAAACAGGGGTGATTGTGAGTTCATAAAAAATACCTGAAAATCTTAAAGAGAAAATGTGTGTGTGGGTTTTTTTTTTAAACCAAGAACCCTATTACTTAAGCACACCCAATTTTATAATTATCCATATATAATAATTAATTTCCTTTCACAAACTAACAAATTTCATATATTTGAATAGTTTCAAATAGTTTTTAGTCAGAATATTGTGCATGCATTTAATTAAACTGTAAATGAGTAATAAAGTTACTTTTGAGCTGGTGTTGAACAAATTATCTCCAAAAAAAAAAAAAAAATGTTTTAAGGAGAAAGCAAAAGTCTAACAGAATTACTGTTTGTTGTGCAAAAATACAGTCGACGCTCGTTATAACAACCACTCGTTACAAAGACCATCCTAATACAACGACCGGTGAGAAAACCCCCAACTGTATCCCAATATACTCTATATTCTACCTCTTATAGCGACCACTCGTTATAAAGGCCGTTTTCTGTGGGACGGAGATGGTCGTTATATCGAGCGTCGACTGTATTTATGAAGTAATGAAAGTTGCATTTGTTACAGAAAATATAGAAAAAAAATGATCTAGATGCAGTACAAATAAATCTCCTAATCAGTACAATATGACCCGAGTCAAAGATTTCATATTTATTAATACTGAAGTGAAATACTATTTAAAGATATTATGTATGCGTTAAAAAACTTTAATAGTTGAAACAAAAATAAAATTCAGCCACAGATTAAGCATTTAAGTTTTTGGCATTTGACAATCTGAAAGAGCATGGAATTTTGTTTAAAACTTTTACTTTAATAATTTTATCACAATAAAAAGAAATGTTACTTGTTTACCTTTCAACAAGGAATAGCAAGCATCGAAAATGCGAAATATATGATTCTCACAGCGAACGCAATTTTCAAAATTAAGGCATTAAAAGTATGAAAATGACATATAAAAGAATTCAAACAAACTTACTTCAGATTTACAATTAAAAGCACTACGATAAACATATTATTTTCACTATCCACATAATTGAAGCAAAATAAGATTAAATCAGATCATCAAATTTTAACTGTAACATTTTGATTTTCATGAAAGACACAGAATTTTACTCGAAAATTTTAAATTTGTGATTTTTTAATATAAATAAAAAGATACTTAATTTGTTTGTCTCTTAACTAAGGGTAATGAGCTTCAAAAATGAGAAAAATTTGATTCTCATATTGGATGCAAATAGATTGCATTTTTTTAAATGGAGGCATCAAAATAAAAAGAAGATGCAAATAAAGTAATTAATTAAAGTAAAAAAACAAGTAGAATAGCATCTTAACATTTCTATTCGATGACTATTATTATATTATTAATAATTATCGGTACAATCATCGAAAATTAGAAAAAGCAAAAAAAAAATTCCGGAGGTGGGAAGATAGAAGCACACTTAAAAATACCTTATTTCCGGTAATTTTGAACATGAAAATACCAGAATCGATCATGAAAATACCGGAAATCCGGTAAAATACCGGAACACAATCACCCCTGGGTACAAACTTGGTATCATTTTAAAATGACATTTCCCCATTTGGTCTGCGAAGTAACGACTGTTCTGTAATCTCTTTAATGCGATTTGACAAGGTTTCAAATCTTCACTTGAATCACGACTTTCGATATTAATTCAAAAGATATTTATTTCATATTACGAACAACATTGAGCAACTAAATTCATTATTCAATGCCTTATGTTTGCTTATGGGTCATTCCATATAAAATCAACAAATGGGCCGTGCCGCACCATTTTTGATTTTGATCAAATTTGGTAGGTAATATGCACCAATATTCTGTACCTCCAAACTGTTTTATTTTTTTTCTCGAAAAAATTTTATTCTCGAGATATAGCCATTTTTTTGCTCCGCCGCACAGTGGAGTATTTGACTGAAAATCCTGGCCAAAACTATTTTGGAATTCTTGCTCTTCTGAAGGGAATATACCCTTCTGTGCATTTGTGCGCTGTATAGCGAAGCTATCCAGCTTGCAGCTATGACACTTGGTACACAAGTTCTCTGAAAGGTCAGATGTCGTAACCTGAAGCTTGATTTTAAAAATTTAATTTAGAAAAAAAGTTATTTAATGTTTTATCTATGTTTTAGACTTTTACGAGTTTACGTCCGTAAAAAGGTTTCTAGTAAACGTAGGAAGAAAAACAATACATCACCAGAAAGAGCAAAGCAATGTCTTTAAAAGTCTAAATTGTTTGAAGTTCTAACGTAATTTCCCGATTTTCCAAGAATTTTCAAAGAAAGGTCACTTTTTCGACGTTTTTTAATTTATCAATCAACGTAAATTAAAATTCCTGCATCCGAGAATTTAATGGTGTTGTTGCTCTGAAACTTTTCAAGAATACAATATAAACATTTCACCTTCATTTAAAGCAAAAACGGTGAAGTTATCTTGCTCCATTGATTTTTAATGAATTTTTTTATAAAGAGGTGAAAGAAATATTTTCACCGATTTTCGTTCAGGAACGTTCTTACTGGGACAGCTGGCTACTTGCCAAAATCTAGTTAAGAGCAAAAATGGAATAAGAAAGCTCATTTAATGCAATGTACTTCTTGTCATTTGAAAGAATGCACCGTAATTAATACTTGTTTATTGAAGAAAAAAATGCTGTTTAAATAGCCCAGTGTTCTGTGCAAAACAAATTTGAACCTTTTTTTTTTTCTTTTCTGAATTCTAGTACTTAATCGATCGGTTATAATCGTTAAAATACTAAGTTAACCATGCACAAGAAAAAAAAAAAAAAAAAAAACACTATGACTACTGTAACTAACACGGGTGGCATCCATAGTGGTAATTTGATGTGTCCCCCCCCCCTTCCCTTCCTCCAGAAAAAGGTAAAGTAACAACTTTTCATGTTGTATCAAAGTATGAACTTTTAAAATTTCTGGAAAATATAATTTTTCTTAATGTGGTACAACAAAAGTTTGAATGAAAAGGCAAATATGCATTTTGAACGTATTTTATGCACAATATGCCCCCGCAATAATGAGCACTATTTACCTCTGAAATTTGGTTGATTCCGTATAATTTAAAAAAAATTTGGTGGACATTTTCAACATTGAAGTATTCCATGGTTTAGGAGCTCAAAAATGACGCGTGTGATTCTTCAATGATAGTAGTTCGTAATGTTACTTTCCTCTGTTTCTCAGTGGTCTTCTCCTTCCTCCCCCTATCTCTGACCGGACGTCAGTGGTCTTCTCCTTCCTCCCCCTATCTCTGACCGGACGTAGATATCCGATTTCAAGAGTGCAGGTGCAGGGCCTTGGCCTTGGTGAGGGGGACCAATGTCGTTAGTAGTGAAATGTGCTCAAGCTTGGACACACTCATATGGAAGCGAATAGTACCCATTCCTTGAGTCGATTTTTATGTACAAAACAGTTTACATAGCACTGTGATGTTTCCCACTAAGAATTCTGCGAATAGAAACTTAGGACTCAAATTTAATATGAGTTCTATTTCACAGTGAGTAGGGAAAACGTCTTAAGCAACAATGATATCGATAGGAAATGCGCTAGAAAAGAAATTTACTAACATACTATATATAAGCGGGAAAATACCTCCCCCCCCCCTACGCCCTCCGTCACATAATTTTCTACAATGATAAAGAAAGAAAAACATGATATATAAATGTATTTTCAAGTTATCTTAATTTAAAAGTGAAAAAAAACTTCGCAGTGAGAAAAAACTATTTTAATTGTTTGACGGATTAGCGTATACATAAAAAATTAATAATCTAACTCACGAACAGTTATAAAATTGCATGAATATGTTTCAATGGCACAATCAATGCAAAAAAATATGAATATAAAAATAGCGTTTTGAAATTACTTCGTTGAATCTCAACTCTAAGCTCATATCTTTATGTACTGATAAAGGAGTTTCTTGTAACCCTGAAACACGTGTCTGAAATTTTATTGCTTTTTTTGTGCTTTATTATTTTGATTCACCACCTATTCAATAATGCTAATGAAATCACGAGTTACAAGTTTATTAAATTTTCATTGCCAAATTCGTTTTAATACCAAGACTTGTCCAAAATGATTAAATGATACATTTTATTCAAAAAATCATATAAAAAAATGGTTGCGGAACATTTTTTTGCAGAAATCAGCACATGAGACTTTCACAAATACGCTCCAACTTTCAAAATAGCGCGACAAAGCGCGACAACCACTTAAAAAGCTTTCACTAGTTCTAAATTTGGGAAAAAGCCATTAAAAATTTCTCGCACCAAGCATTTATTTATTTTTTTTGACGACAAAAAATAAAACTATTTACTTCGAATCAAAATTTAACACTGTGCTCCGTAGTATTTGATGAAAGTGTGCTACTGTCGGCCCCACTTAAACGAATACTGTCGGTTCCAAGAAATATTATTCGATTACACGAGGGTAATTTCAATTAAGCGGGGATCGTTAACATTGTGTCCATGGCACGGGAAATATTCGGTTCCGAGATACTTTTTTCGTTTATATGTTACCCGATTAAGTGGGGCCGTTAGTATCACTTTTTGGGGTTGAACACTTCTGAAGCAGTGGGCCACAATGGTGGGCGCCCCCTTGTGGTGTGGACTGGGTAACGCTAAATCCTCCCCTTCTTCCACCCCATACGGATGATGGCCAGATTTGTATTTGGTCAGCGGCTGTTTTTTTATGGGGGGGGGATTAATCGTGGGGGCCCTCGAAATTGCGACATGGTAAAGTCCTTTTCCATTTTCTCATTTTTGTTCTTCTTTCTTTCTTCAACAAAATCAAAACCTCCACAGACGTCTATAATAAGAACTCGTCTGTCATGCCCCAAGAGTTCCATTCTCGGGATCCCACCATCCTCTTCTCTTTCCACAAAGAGATCGTAACTCAAATATACACGGAGCTTCCCAAGAAAAGCGTATCCGGGTGCAAAAATCCACTTAAGCCTCTGCACTCCGTTTTTTCGCCGCGACCCTTTCAGCACGACATCAGCTCACCCACAAGTGGTTCAATTACCCGACTTCCTGCGACGTGTGACTATCGCCCCCCCCCCCTTCTCCAGTCATTTCGCTCTTTTGTTCTTTCACTTTCTCTCTCGACACTCTGATTTCCCGCCATTTATTACGACAATGCTCTAAGAAACTTGAAACCGTTGTTTTTTTTTTCCCCGCCACGGGAAACCTTACTCCCCAGTGTACAATAATGAAGGTCAGAAAACGGAATATTTGGTCAACTAATGGTTCCACGTCCGATTACTGAGAAAGAAACTTCTAATAAGCCAGCGGTCCCTCTACCCCTCTCAAGAGTAATGCCACATTCACTCGCAAATTACTCGAACAACCCCAAAATCGGTAGAACTCCGAAACGAAAGAAAAAGTTAATCATAGCCAGGGGCGCCCCGAGCTTAAATTTTTGGAAGTGGAAAATTTCTCAATTTGCCGAATAAAATTCCGAAATGTGCCGAATGATAAAACACGAGCGTACACACATACTTTAAACCGTTACTTTATGAGTAAAGACAATAGGTATCACTAAAAATATGAAAAACGAGCATTTTCAATCTTTTCTTCAGATGATTGAAAAATATTTGAACTTTGATGAATAACAACGGGAACGGTAGAAAATACATAGACTTAGCTGAGCCTCCCCCAGCAAGATTTGTAGATGCACCCATGAATTTGCCGAACCGTCTGTCCGAATTTGCCGAATAAGGAAAATTTTTGGGAGGTCCAGGTGACCTCCCTTCGGGGCGCTCCTGATCATAACCCCACCAAATTTTAATGGCGTAATCTGTGCCATGACTCCCTCCCCCCTTCCGTCTGAGTGGGCACCCCTGAACAAGCATGGCTCAAGTAGTACAAACGGTTGAGGAATTGTTGGCCAACGGTTCCCGACGATTTCTTCCGTCAGAAATGGCTGGCCAACCATTCCCCAACCATTTGTGCTATTGGGGGACGTAACTAGCGGATTAGAAGAGCAGTTTTTCGTCTATGATTTGTTTAATTTTGCAGTTATGTTTTCATTTCCATAGTCGGGGCAAACCTAACCTGGCAATATTACGAAGCAGACGTTAAAAGATGTTTTTTTCTCATTTTAATTGTGAAGCAAACGGTTGAACTAAACTAGGCGAAAATTGGTACATAAAGTTGAAAATTGATGCTGATTACAGATATGTGATAACAAAAAAAAAAAGAGCTGTCATGGAAAATTTCAAAGATTTTTAATATAAAGATGACCACTAAAAAGGTATTCTAAAACATTGGCACCTTTCATGATTCTCTAATAAAGAAGGGTTGTTCAATTTGTCTCCATTACTTCAAAAAAAGCACGTGAAAACTAGACAAATAAACATGAATGTAAAACTTATCTTAATGAAAAAAAAAAAAAACTCAGACCAAGTAACAAATTTACGATGACATAAAAGAATTAAAATTTTTCTAAACACTAAATACTGCACTTAATTTAGCTGTATTTTTATATACTTAATCTTTCAACTAACAGTTTCTTAGTTTTCGGTGCCGTTTCTTTTATCTCCGTAAGACTTTTCTTTCGTGTAATCTGATTTCAACCTTTTTGCTCCGCGGCGTCACTTTTAGAAAATGGAAACCACTATTGTTTCTTTTGACTATGTCTTTTTTTTTCCTCTTCCATCTTTGGTTCGGGTAGCTAACGAGCCTTTAAAGGACGTACGATAATTCTAGAGAGTACATTTTTACCAGTTCTGAAAGAACAAAGAATTCCAAACAGAAAGAATCCTAAGAATTTATGTGCTTTTCCCCACCCTAACGCTTTCTGAAACTGTTGTTAGTGAATGTTGATGGATGCTCCGTATGTAAAGGATACCATTGAAAAACAATAAATAAATCTAAAATATTTCTGAAAATTAATGGACACCTAATGCTCATAATTTCTAACAGCAACATATTTTCCTGAAGTTCAACCAGTTTTCTTTGGTTAATTACTGCATATTAGTTTCTCACCGACTGCGTATACTACAGTAAATATATTTTCCCCCCTTTATGTTCAGAACAGGACTTTTTGTTAAATTTTGTTAAATAATAAAGTTACATATTGTTGCATTATGAACTGAATTGCTTGTTGGGTCATGCAGAGTGTGTAATTATTTTGTTTGACCAAGTGACATACTATTTTCCTAAACGACATTCTGTTCATTGCTAAAACTCTGAACAATTAAAAAATCTTAGGTGCCAGCAAAATCTTACGCAGGAGGATACACCGAAACTAAAAAAATCTTTTTATCAAAAAAATTAGAATTTTTTTTTTTTGCTTAAAAATGAGCAAAAAGTTTTTTATTAAAAAAATACCCAAAAATTTTTTTTCACTTAAATGAGCAGAGTTTTGTACTTAAAAAAAATGAGCATTTTTTTCTTAAAAAAATTAACAAACTATTTTTTTTACTTAAAAAAAGAGCAAAAAATTTTTTTTTCTGTTAAAAAATCACAAAAAGATTTTTTTTAAAGTCAGGAGGTGCAACTGAGCCCCCCTAGCGGCGCCCATTCCTCTAGTCCCGATTTGTTCGGATTTTTGGTGTTCTTATGTGTTTCAAATATTCTAAACACGCTAAAAATACCGGATCAATCCAATATTTGTAAATTATACTTCTTAAACTGGTTAAATTTAGAGCGCTTACTTTGTGCATTACCCCACTTGTGCATTCATAAGACACCCAGGAATTCCCAAGAAAAACAAATGATTTGATAAATTCACAACATAAAAGTTACGCACTGGTTCGCCTCAGAAGTTATTCATGCATTCTGTTACTTCTTTTAACACCTAACTTACCGAACGCTCTTTAAGTTCAGTACATTTCTGAAGAGAAAAAAATTATATTGGAACAGTTTTTACGCTTCAAGAGAACAAGTGGTTGAAGGTGAATATTTTCACGCTTCCAGATTTTATCACTTTCGCTTTCGGTAGTTTTTCCTTTCTTTTTCTTTATTTTATTTTATTTATTTATTTATTTATTTATTTATTTTTTTGTTTTCGAACATTGTTCATTAGGACTTTGCTATAAATTAACGTATTTTCGCGGAAAATTTTTTTTTCTAACTCGCGGACCGCTCTAGAGAAAAGTAGAGAGATATATCGGAGAGAAGGAGGGGGGGGGGAGCATTTACTTCTCCGAGACCGTGATTTTGAATAATAACATAAATCAAATTATTATAACGCTTCCATATTTCCTCTTAGCAAATATAAAAAGTAGGATGTATCTATCTTTTTATCTTCCCTTACAGCTATTCAATAATCTATTTTTATCGATTTATGTTACTACAATCAGTTTTCTGACTTTTACATCGTAGACTTAAGTATATATTTTTTGTCTCGGCACTGGGTGCCTACCAGGGGAGGGGAATTAAGTTCCGCCATCAAAAATTTGGAGAGGGGATTTTTTAAACTAATTCATTTATTTATTTTAATTATTTATTACTTTATTGTTTTAATGCAATTATTTACGGATTTTTTTTAAATAGAAATTTTTCCTTCATTTATTTTTTTTAATGTAAATGACTTCTTTTATTTCTTTATTAATTCCTTTTTTTTATTAATTAATGATTTGATTTTTTTTTTGTGTGTGTGTGTGTGTACTTGGAATGTCTGGAAAGAGAAAATAAGCAATTCTATTCTGCGCATAATTCGAACTTTTAAAAAATGAATAATGTATAAAAAAATAAAAGTTATAATTTAAAAAAATAAATAAATAATATTAAAAGGATAAATAAAAAAAAGAGGGGTAAAAATAAAAAGAAAAAGCACAAGAGGGTTGTGAAAAAGATTTTTTTTTTTTTGGGGGGGGGGGGGGATTCGCACTCCTTTCTCCAGGTGTCTGTGAATCTTCATTTGACATTGGAACAGATGTCTGTATCTAAACGGTAAAAGGCACTGTCGAAAAAGCAAAAATAGATATTACATGAGTTTTTCTTTTGGGATTTTTTTTTTTGTATTACTGGATTTTCATCTGAGACTTACAAAGTGAAAATTTGACTATCAAAATTTTTGAGCTTTATGCCTCTAAATATTGCATAAAAAGTAGATTCAGATTCTATACATACTGTAAAATATTAATATTTCCTTGAAAAAAATGTACTTGTGCAATGCTACGTGTACAGCAATAACGGTCAAAATAAGAATTTGTAAATAGAATGGCTATGTGCAGACGTTTTTAGAGTATTTTATAGTGAGTAGTTCTCTGATCTATTTGATGCGTTTAATGTCATGTTTTCCCATACCTCTATTTGTAAATTAGCTACAAGATGAAAAGGAAAACGTGTCTCTCTACAGCATTTTTACTACGATAAACAGCACATTTAAAAAAACTACAAGCTCTTTGCAGAATGTAAATGAGACACCTTAATCAAACACGTTCTATTTCATAATAACACAAACTGAAGTCTTGACCTTCAAGTAAAGCAATTAGCACACTTGACGTCATTTTCTTCTTATTCGAGTTTTTAACGAAATTCTAAAACGCGTATCATTTAACTTGTACGAAAACGAAAATAATCATGTTAATGCCTTATCTATCTTTCTGCAAGGGCGGATCCAGAAACTTTTCAAGGGAGGGGCAATTTATTTTTCTTTCTTATTTTTTGATATGCAAACTGATTTACAAATATTGATCACAAAGGATAAAGGATTCGGATTTCAATTCCGAAACTTCCAGGGGAGAGCCTCAAATGCCCCCCCCCCCCCCAACTTCATTGATTTTTTTTTAATCTACAATATCGAAAAATTACCGGAGAGAGTCCCCCAAGGGAGGGACTATCGCCCCCATCGCCCCTCCCTTGTATCCGCCACTGCCTGGATATCACATGGTCGCTTTATTTAACCGATTTTATAGTCGGGGAATTTTAAGACCTTTTTCTCGTTAAAATGGATTTTACGACCGAGGAGCTTAATTCATTCTTGTACACGCATCCTGATTTTAGACGAACACCTGTTAAAAAACCAATTCCTTGAGAAATAATTAGAGCTAAGATTTGATATTTAGTGAAGAGGGGAGAGTTTCATTGCTGGGACAGCAGTTGAAACAAAAATGAGAAGATTTTCTGCAAAAATATATTAAAAAGTATTAAAAATTGTGATTAGATTATCTGCAGCAATTTGAACTAGTTATTTTTCAGCGAAAAAATGAGTAAAATTACAACTAAATTAAAATATTGCAACTTTTATTTGAAGAAAAAAAAAAAAAAAAAACAGCAAATATTGCATAATTTCTTTTTCAATGAGTAAATACAAGCTTCGTCCAACAGAATAAAGAGAAAACACCAAACTACAGTGCACATAATTATAAATTGCGCTGATGAGAAATAATATGTATCCATTCTTTAAACAATATCAATACAACTTGATATCACAAACAGGATGCTTTTTTACTATTTTCCAAATTTTCTAACATCTTTCTAATAATCTTTTGGACTTCGTCTGACATATTTGGATCATTTGTCGAATCAAAGTATATTCATATTATTCCATAACAAAACAATTATATTACTGTCTAAAATTTTTTCGTGCGACCTCCGCCTCATCTGCGCACGCGTAAAGTCTCTTTGGACTTTCTTAAAAAGGGGGGGGGGGGAGCAACGAGGAAGTAGTAAGCGAACTAAAGCTGAAGGCAACGGGTAGTGCGCATCCAAAACCTAATTCCCCTTTTTCAGATGGAAGCATCCGTGGCTGCCAGGCGCACGAAACGTAAACAGACAGTATGTAATTTTATTCACCAGTTGCAAGACAAACGTGAAGCATAAACATCAGAAAACGATTGACTTGCATTATATCTTTGGCTGTAATAGTTTTCATGAGTCGCCCTTCTTCCTCTCGTAGCAGAGTTGCCAATGGGAAAAAATATTTCGGTTTCGGAACCTGAATGTTAGGGATCGTACCAATGGCGCCGGGCCAATCTCAAAAGCAGAAGTTTTTGCACAGATAATGATAACTAGATTGTAAGGAGTCAACTACAAAAAAAAAAAAAAAATCAAGTTACTTAATTCTTAGATCATTAGCAGCTGTTCAAAGTTTATGTCCGGTATACCTAACAACACGCCTGAAAGATCGTCCACGATCGTTATACCATTCATAGACTGCAGTTTCGTCTTTGATTGGACCTATCGTTATTTGGGGAGATCAGGAGAGGATGAGTCAATTGCCCACTCCCGGCTGAAGCTTGGGTATTAAGCAGTAAGTTACCGCCCGCCACCACCAGTTGATTGAAAAAATTATTCTGGTAGAAAACATCCTTCTAAGCACTGTCACAATGCGAAACAGATTCTTGAACTGTGAGATTCTGAAACTTCTGAAACAGATTCTAGATGTGATTAAACAGTAACAGCGAGTACTCATCTGATCCAAGTGACGTCATGGCACAATCAACAAATCATGGTTTTTTGAGTGAAAGTCATCGTGTGATAAAGATTTTCCAATGAATTAAAGAGTTGGAGTATTAAACAAATGATTTAGAACCAATAACTTGCATTGAAAATCAATAACAAACTTTTCGTAGCTGTCGCAATAAGATTGGAAAACTGAACTTACAGTTGTACAGCTTCTGAATCAACGTCTTTCTATTGAAATGTATATTTCGACAAAACAAAAAATTTAGAAGGAACATATTGTCTTTCAGAAAACAGATCTCATCCGAGTGTTGCCAAAACAAGATAATAAATCAAGGAAATAAAGGTGAAATAACAAAACGCATCCTTTAGTTTCAACACACACGTAGATTTAGATTACGTAATATTTATTTCTTCCACACTACCTTCACATTTAATGATTTTTCTGCAATACGAGAGAAAAAAGTCATCAGCAAAACAGTGCTTATTTTGCAATAATTTAATTATTCGTTTTGTAAATTCTTTGCTTTTCTAGGTATGCAATACGTGCATTGATGGAGACAGCTACAAGTATTTATTGTGAAATAAAATAATTATTAGTAGTTTTAATTAAAACAAAGATTTTCGTTCAAAATGTCCTTCAGTTTTTAAGATTTTGTTCAGCAGTTTTACATTCACGTGGAAGTAATCCGCCGTTTCTCCATTAATAATTTGCCTCAGAAGGAACGATTACTCTATATACAAACTTTCTGCGTCTATCTACATCAAGGGAGAGTGCCACTATCTGGAGAGAAAAAACTCAGCGTGCCACAATGTATTTTTTCAACAAATTGATTTTTTTTAAAGTTAAAAATAGATTTTATGCTGGCTGATTATGTAATTCTTACTCAAATGAAACATTTTTTTCTCGTAAATCTGGGTAATTTAAATCTAAATGATAATAAAGATAAAACAAGTCCGAACTTAAGAGTTATCGTTAGTAAACATTTTTATAGATTCTGTCAGTTGGCTTATGCTTAAAATAGAAACAAATAACATCAAACATTCTATTCTAAAAAATAAACAGTCTGTACTTAATGTGGTTTATAAGTCTGCATCTTTTCTACCAAGTCTTTAATTTTAGGATTAGTTCTTGAGAATCCTAAGAAGTCAAAGTGTTTTAAGTTCTGTAAATTATTATTTAACGGTATTTCGATTTTTCTGCATTCATAACAAAAAATATTTGTTTAGAAGCGTATTTTAAGCCAAATCTACAACAGCATCAGACGGCTAAAGTGTGTAAATGTGAAAAAAAAAATTGTTGTTACAAATTTCCAAATTTCTATTCAACGTGGGTGATTTTCTGTTGAAGTAAGCTCTTATATTTGATTACCAATGCAATAAGTCAGTAATTCCGATTTGGATTTCAGAAGGGTAACAAGTAGTGTCTTGCAGAAAAATAAACAAAGAATTTGAAAAAGTCAGCATTTTTTTTATGATCCTGAAAATCATCAAACCTAACACTGAATGAATGTTTAAAATCGGTGTAAAATTTTCTCCATATACCATTGAAAAATTATTAAATTTCGGTTTATACTTTCAGTATTAACTTTTAATGTTTTATTCTTTTTCTCCAAAATAGAGAGAAAGAAACTGAAGTTTCATCATAAAAGAATGTAGATGGCCTCTACTGGTTTAGGATTTTTTTTTTTTTTGTACAATCTTAAATTTAAATTACTCAAACGCAGGATATTAAGAAATGGCATAGCTAAATTAATTCGCTATTCTTCATTTCTAAGTAGCAAGTCCTCATTGCTTTCCTTCCAGATATTTTGAAAACACACTCCCTAAAATTCTAAATCTTATGACTATTTTTCCTTTGGATAGCTATTGCACATTTTAATGAAGGAGTAACTTGCCATACTCTCCTCTTTCTCCTGGGAAAAGTTCACAAAACATTCAGAGCTCTAATTCGTAGTTTGTTAATACAGTTAACTCTACAGTTAACTCTACTAACTGACACTTTTGAAGTTTTTCTCCCAAATTATTTTCAAGTAATGTGACAAAAACAATTTAAGGGTCTTCATTTGTGCAACCATGCCAAATTTTGTCCAATCTAGTTTCTTAATTTTAGTTGCAGAGTTTTTTTTTTTTCAATTTCATCACCCAGTGACGTACTCAAAGGGTGGGCTGATAGGGCTGCAGCCCCCTCCGAAATTTTCAGAACGAATTTTTTGCATTTGAGCTTTAATATTTTTTTCTTTTTTTTTTCTTTTCAAAGTTGCAACGTTAGAAAAATTTTCAGATCGACTAATTAAGACAGAAGAAAACAAGAAAAATGAATTTCCTTTTTTAATTTTGACTCATCTGTTTTACTACATATCACGTTTATGATAATTTTTCATAATTCAATTTTGTTTATTTTTATTGCAAATATGTTTCAGAAACACCGATTAATGCTTGTTCATTCATCAAACTCATTTAATCATATTTAAACAAAAATGATTGAAATGCAGTATCAGCAACAATAGTAAAAATAATCGCAAAATTAATGATATTAAAGCACAAATTTTTCAAAATATTGCAAACATGTGGTTCAAAAGATCATGAAAAAAAAATTTCTCACTTTATTTTCATCATTTTCTGTTTACATCAAAAGGCTTTTATTTTTTATAGCAACTATAAAATTTAAAAATATAATAATGATTTATTTGTATAATATTAAATTAGCATTTATATCACAAATTCGAAACATTAGCCATTCGAAACCCAAAGCTGCATTTTATGAGGTGGCTGCCCCCCTCCCCCATCTCTTAGACTCTCGGCTCAGCCCCCCCCCCCCCTGAAACGATTTGTCTGTGTACTCCGCTGTCATCACCCATAGCTGAAACTATTGCAGATCAAGAATCCATTCTGCAGCATCGAAAGCTTCATTCGTGTCAAGCACAAATAGGCTTTACAAAGCATTGTCTGTAGTGTCACAGCTTCCGTTGTATGTCCGAAGCTAACGCTAAGTACTTTGCAATATTGCAATTCAGACAATTTTTAAGCCAGCCTTCTGACACTTAATTGTCACACTATCATGACATTTATCAGTTTAAGGGTTTTAGTTTTTATCAATATTTTTGAGATAAACATTTTTTCCTCAATTTTGGATTTTTTTCAAAAAGTCTTCGCGTGCCACTGTTACTGGTCTACCCTGCCACACTGTGGCACGCGTGCCGCGGTTTGGCCACCACTGATCTACATGTAAATTTAGTTGTATTGAGTTACTACGTCTTAAAAATAACGGAGAAAATATAAGAAAAATGCCCCTAAGAGCAAATTTAACAAGATAACTCTTCAAAATTCATAACAGCTAATCGGTTGAACCCGGATTATGTACACTAAAAACCAGCAAAATATGCTTGCATGTATGTCCCAAAATACCCAATATATGCACTAAAATTTTAAAATGTGCATTTATATATACATTTTTAAATGGTTCTCGTCTGAATTAAAATATAATTAGAATTTCTATTGCTATACTTCTACTGCTTTTGGCATTTTATAGTTCAAAAATCTTTGTTAACAAAAGTTTTGTCATTCAAGCATCTTGGTGTCTCAGACCCACTAAAAGTGTTCACGGGCAAAGCCACTCTCAATCCCTCCTCCCCACTTAAAAATCCACAGATGATGGTTGAGGAGCTCGCAAAGCTTATGGAAAATTAATACATTCGACGCTCGATATAACGACCGTCTCCGTCCTACAGAAAACGGTCTTTATAACGAGTGGTAGCTATAAGAAGTAGAACATAGAGTATATTGGGATACAGTTGGTTGATTTCTCACCGGTCGTTATGTTAGGATGGTCTTTATAACGTGTGGTCGTTATAATGAACGTCGACTGTATTCCGAATGGGAGTTCCTATGTTTAAATGCAACTTGACTGGAGTGAAATATTTCCAGAAGAAGGGGAAGAATTTATCTCTATAATGCCTTGGAATAACAAGACAGTTTGTGCTTCATTGTAAAGGGCAGTGTAACACCTTCTTACTCCATGCCTTTGTAAATTTTTACTACCTGTTCTACAGGCCGTTTTTGGGGAGTAAAAAATACCAATTTTCATTTTTTCTCAAGTTTAAGCAATTTTTTCATAATGAAGGACTACTTGTATCATCTTATTCTTTTCTATGCTTCTAGTATCTATATGTGGGTGCAAGAGAAAAAAATAATTGGAACCCCACTGTCTGTCCTTCATATACTTTTTCATGCTTGAAATGACGAAAACGGTACTTTTTGAACCGCGAATTGACCCGGGAAAATTTATATTTAGGCTTAACTTAAACCGTTTCTTTTTATGCACAAATCAAAGTTCATTCTTTTAGCTTTAAAATAAGTCATGTTTGATCTTTTTACCATTTTAAATAAATTTAAAAGAGCTCTTAGAAAAAAGATAAAAAAATGCCGAATTTTACTCATCGGCGGGGAAAAAAATGGCTATATCTCGAGAATAAAATTTTTTCGAGAAAAAAATAAAACATTTTGGAAGTATAGAATATTAGAGCATATTACCTACCAAATATCATTAAAATCAAAAATGGTGCGGCACGGTCCATTTGTTGACTTTATATGGATTGACCCTTAAATAAAATTTAAAAAATGTGTTTACTCCTGTCTAATTAAAATATTAAGATCTATAACAAAATAAAATGATGAAAATATAGAATGTGACTGTGCCTTACGTGACTGTGGAAGGAATGGCCATTAATAGCAAGAGATAGTTATAGAAAGTAGGGTTCAGCAGATTGTGTGTTAGATGATTCAAATGCTCTTTCGACAGCTCAAATTTCTGACTTCACTCAACTTACACTTCCGTCGGACGTTCAAATACAGTTGTGTTAAAAGAAGTAATATTTCCAAAAGAATGGTACTCAGTTTTTATTTTTTTCAGAAAACGCATGCCTAGTTAAGCATTAATTCTCCTCGAAATTAATTGACTTCTGGGAATATATATAAATGGGTGCAATAAAGACTTATTACTTTTGGAGGGCAAATTCATTAATTTTGATAAATATGATGAATTTCACTTGTTAAATTATTTAGGCAATCAAAAAGCCTCAAACCAATTACGACTATTCTGGCAGGAGCTGGATGTAAAATGTTAACTAGCAAAACTAATACACAATGCAAAAATTTGAACAACACCATTTAAGGAGCTCAGTATTTCAGTATTTAAACGAACTCAACATTTCAAAAACTTATTTTATTTTTTTATTTATGTCGGTTGATTCAAAATAGCTTTTATAGTTCAACATATTATCAGGCAAAATTCAACTTCTTAATACAGCAAAATACCAATATTTTGAAAATTTTTCTCGTAATTTGCATACATTAACTTGTTTGAAAAAACTGTATATCATTTGTGTTGATGCTTCATTTTTATGTACACCCGAAAAGTTAGAACACAAGCGGCAAATTTCTCTCCATTTTGAAAACTTCAGGCTCAAAATTCATTCAGTTTTACGTTGCATTACCCGAAAAATAAAGTCTGAAATATTGAAATTGAACATATTTACTAATACGAAATAAAAACTAAAACCTTTTAGATTATGCTAGAATTTAAAATTGTTTTATCAAATAACAATTCCCAGATAGCAAAGCCTTATCATTCGAATTTTTATTTATCAGCGATTAAATAAGAATTGCATAAACTGAACAATAAACTGGATAAAAACTACGTTCCTTGATTACTTTTGTAGCTTAAGAACAAAGTATTATGCATTGTTTCATTATTAAAAACTGTTCTATCTCATTAGATTGTATGGAAATATTAATCACATTAGGAGTGGCAATACTTCAGAGCAGCTGATATTTGAGACGCTTTACGAGGTTAGGTTATTGTGTTATGTTTCTCAGAAAAAGTATTCTTCTACGCGATAGTAAACAAATGCTATGACATAATTTATTTCTTTATTTGCGGTTGTAAATATACACGAAAAAAAAAAGAGAAGACAAATAGCATTGTGTTTGGAAGAAGTTTTGTTCTTTTAATACCTCTGAGGAAGAAAAACAGATAGTTGAATGACACTATTTTATGGTATTTGTGACCGGGAATCTCCTTTTTAAAAATTTCTACAACCATAATTAAAATTGTTCTTGTTCAATAAATTTTATTTTCCTCAGTTTTGCTATGCGCGTGCGCACAGCTTGCGACAGATACTTTAACCAAAAACTATAGCATAATTGTATGCAGTAAGTAAAATGATTTCTAGCATAATTTGCACGAATTATGTAAAATAGTTTCTAACATAATTGTACGTAAAAAGTAAAATAATTTCTAACATGATTGCACGTAGGTAAATTAATTTCTTAAGTTTACAGCTTATTCGAGATAATATACGATGGAAAAAGGTCAAAAAACTTTTTATGTTTCTTCAATTTGTTGCTGGTCCCCTAAATGCATGGGTGATTTAACTTTTAATGAAAAATGCCAACTAAATCGCACTTTTTATGTGACAAAAGTTACAGAACAATTGTTTTCTTTTTTTCTCGTGAAATTCGTAAAAACGTGAATTTTTGAAAGTGCCCCATATTTTTGATTTATAATGTAATGTTTGTATTTTGTTTAAACAGAAAATATTTTCGTCTATATTGTGAGGAGAACTGCTGAATGCTCTAAAGGTAAAATTTACAAAACCTGCCAAAGATGAAAAAATATATATGTACATTGCGCATTTCAATTAATACTGATGCAAATAGAATAGAAAAATCTTGAAAAACTGAAACTATTGCACGAAAATATGTTTAAAGAGACGATATTAAAATAAGATAACTTAAAAGAGATAAAAACGGAAAAAAAGAAAGAAAAAAAATTGCCAAAAGCGATAAATTTTGCATCCATCTTTGCGCTATATGTCTTTTTTCATGAGCACCCATATTTAGGTAATGAAAAAAAAAATCTTCCATCTCCAGCTTAGCTAATGTAAAAGAATAAACAAATTTATAAACTACAAAAAGAAAGACGAAGAAAAAGAAGTAAATAATAACAAGAAGTTCTGTCAAGAACTAAACGAGCCTACTTTCCCGTACATCGACATAGGCATTGTAGCATCTGATCAATATTCTCTTGATTATCTAAAACTAAAAATTATGTCAAACATATCTTTTTGCACTTAAAGCTGATTTCTGAAAGCAAAATATACCCCTCTCATCAGATAAAATAGACACGTAAAAAGTAAATAAACGAGTCAATAAAGTTTTGTCGCACCTTTAAAAGAATGTAACTGCTATAGTTCTTCCGTAGAAAAATTCCACAATCGTTTTCAAAAGAAAAAAAAAATAAATAAAATAAAAGTACAAAGAACTTCAAAACACATTTTATCAAAGAAAGAAAAAAAAACTCGTTCGTTAATAAAATGTCTTGAATTTCATTTTTAATCCGTTGCCAGTTGTTAAATATAAATAAGGAATAAAATGCTCTCGTGAATGAAAAATTTTTGTTAACAAAAAAAATCGTCTGGTAAAAAAAATAATAATAAATTAAACAAAACAAATAAATAAATATACAAAAAATCGTCTGCCCAGTCAGTCATTTTTTCTGAAACTGCATTTCCGCCATGTTTGCGGAGTCGGAGTCGGAATCAGAGTCCTCACAGAAGATTATTCAAAAAAGTACTTTACAATACATTATTTATCAAAACCATTTTCTTACAAAGTTATTTTGAAGGAAATCCGCCTTGAAGTTCAGAATCAACATTCAATTTAAATTCCTCCGTAGGCGCTCATGTTAAAATGTTTTCTGAACGGTTCATCATTGAACGAAAAATGGTTCAAATTGAAAAGTGAAATATAGGAATGAGCCTCTCCGAGATCTTTCGAACAAAAAAAAGTTTATTCAATTCGGACGGTTCACTTAAAAGTTATTAGGTGGGGAAAGGTTGTTTGAACAGTTCAATGTTGAACAAAAAAAATGTTCAAATCGGAAATTTAAAAACGGGGATGAAGTATCCTTGCCGAGATCTTTCGAACAAAAAAAAGTTTGTTTAAATCGGACGGTTCACTCAAAAGTTATTAGGGGTGAGAGCTTGTTTGAACGGTTCAATGTTGAACGAAAAATTGTTCAAATCGGAAATTTAAAAACGGGAATAAAGTATTCTTGATAAGATCTTTCGAACAAAAAAAACTTTATTCAATTCGGACGGTTTACTTAAAAGTTATTAGGTGGGGAAAGGTTGCTTGAACGGTTCAATGTTGAACGAAAAATTGTTCAAATCGAAAATGTAGATACGGGAATGAAGTATCCTTGAAAAGACCTTTCGAACAAAAAAAAGTTTGTTCAAATCGGACTGTTCATTCAAAAGTTAGTATCGCGGGACCGGTTGTTTGAACGGCTCAAAGTTGAACCAAAAATTGTTCAAATCGAAAAATCAAATATGGGAATGAGCTGTACTCGCCGAGATCTTTCCAACAAAAAAAAGTTTGTCCAAATCGGATTGTTCATTCAAAAGTTATTAGGGGGGGACAGACAGACCGACAGACCGACCGACCGACAGACCGACAGACCGACCGACGCACAAATTCCCCATCTCAATACCCTACTTTCAAATTTTTAATTTTTCGATATTTATTTCATTTTTTTGTTTCTTTTTGACTTTTTTTTACTTGGCGATATTTTTTGAACTTGGCGATATTTTTTGGACTTGGCGATATTTTTTGGACTTGGCGACATTTTTTAGATGCATTAAGCCAATTTTAATGCTTTTTTCGTCTCTTTTATTTTTAACGGGAAAGTAGGCTAAAAAGCAGTAAAAATGACAAAAAAAGGAAAATATCGCAATCAAAGAAGAAATTCAAGCTTGTTTTTCTAAATTTCTGCCTTTTCATCGAAATTACGGTTTTATTACCTTAAAATAAAATTAATAATTATAAACATCCGAACATCCCTTCACCATTCGGTACCTGTTTATATAATAATTTTTAAAGAAATTATGGTAAGTCTGAGATATGGAAAACACTCATAAATCTTGCTAGGGGGGGGGGCGCACCCAAATCTGTACGCCACTGTTTTTTGCAATTATGATTGTGATAGGCACAATTTTTGGAAATAAGAAGCCCCAAGAGTACACTGCAAAAAATAAAATGTTGTTATTAGGGTATAATACAGCTAATTTTACAGTAATAAACTGTAAAACTGCAAATTTTACAGTTTATTACCGTGCATTTTAATTTTAAACTGGAACCTCTGCTGCCAGTATTATACTATTGTTTTTACAGTATTGTACAGCTAATTTTATGGTAATAAACAGTAAATTTGCTAATTTTACAGTTTAAAATTGCTAATGTTACAATTTAGTACTGTAAAATTAGCGATTTTATAGTTTATAACTGCAAAATCCTCTGCTTCCAGTATCATACTGTAAAAACAAGTTTTTTTTTTTTTGAAGTGTTGAGTCTTGTCACAGTTTGTAATTGCAAAAAATATAATATGAATTCATGATGACAAAATTCAAATTACTGCCAGGGGCTGGATACTGGATGTGGTGCACTGTTTTCTCTTGCTTTTGTTTTGTTTTATTTTGTTTTGTTTCTTGTTTTAGCTCTTCCTATACCAACGTGGATAGTTCAGGGAAAGGTGGTAACCAGACCGTAGTTTCGGGGAGGGTTTTACCAAACCTATTTCACGTGAATTCTATGAAGTCAATAAAATTTGTATTCATGTTCTATATTCATGTTCTTCTGTTGATTTTTGTTACAATAGATGTTAAAAGGTTTTTAACCCTTTAACTGTCATGCCCGAGATAATCTCGGGCACAGTACTGGTGTTCGAAAATGTCACGCCCGAGTATTACTCGGGGTAATTTTTTTTTTTTTTTTTTGAGTGCATCGTATTGTTATACCCGAATATATATCGGGAGACGTTTATTTCGCCTTCATCTCTTTGTCAAACCAGACTGTTTCCAGGCCCGTCATTTAGGGGAGGACAGGGGTCAATTGCCCGCCCCCTGACTTTGAGAAATCAATGTATTTACATATAGGTGGGCCTGGTTTTGTACGTTTTTCGATGAAATTGCATTGTGTTTGGACCCTTTGCATTGTGTTTTTCTTTTTTTTCAACTTCTTATGTTGTATGATTTTTATTTATTTATTTATTTTTTGATACTTTTTCCACTTCGATATTCTTTTTCTTCGGCTAAGGTTGACATTTCTATGGAATGACCCTAAACACATGAATGAAAACTAATCGTCGTTTTGAGGCCTCTCGGAAGCAAATCAAAGGGCAAGAAAAGAGTAAAGAACAACTTTGATGGATATCGGGGTTAATCACGCATCAGTTTTTGTAGCAAAACACAAGCGCTTTAATTAACCTATAAAAAATTCACCTCATGACCCTCAAGTCTACTTCTGAAATTGCGTAACGACTTTCACTTATGCTTTCTTTAGTTTTGCTATTTATTTAGTAAGTTTTTTTTTTCTTTTTGGATAAAAGAGGAATATTTGAAATTTTTTATTCATTTTTTAATGATTGGAGAAATGGAACTAAGTGCATATTTAGTTGGGACAATGTGTATTGAACCATTTACGTGACAAGTTAAAAACATTATTCGCAATTCTACAGTTTGACTTTCTACATTGCGGTGATTTAAGGAACTACCGAAAACTGTAAAACATTCCGTTCTTTATTTTTTCCTTTGTACACAAATATATATGTTTCAAACAGTTTGTGTTGTAATGGAATTTCAAAAGAATAAAAAAGAAAAACCCTATATCATTCACTAAGCTTAAAAGCAGGTTATAAGTTGCGGCATTTGTTTGTTTTACCACTTTTGGCCGCCATTATCTGGACAATGCAGCACTTCTCAGTTAATTGGAATTGAGAATAACAGCCTAAAGTAATAATAAAATAGCAGACGATTATAGATTTCATTACTAATTGGGCTATTTCAACGTTTTTATAATACTTCTCATTTTTTCGGTACAGTTTTACGATAATTCGTGTCGAAACGAAAAAATGAATGAATATTACAAGTAAATAAATGATCAAAAATTAATAATTCGATGAAGGTGTCTTACGATTTACTTTTTCAGGTAAGTTATTAAAAGTAGTATTCAAATTTAAATGTCAAGACGATTCAACTTGAAAAGAAAAAAGTATTTTAATGGATTGGATGTCGAGCTCGATTTGGGACAGAAATAACATCACTTAACTTACTTTTTGTATGTAATGACAAATAACATCATGTTCTTGCACTAAAATGTGTGAACAAAATTTTCCACTTCAATGATTGTGTACTATTACGTATTACAACCGTTTGGCCATTACTGTAACGTAACTACAATGATAAAGAGAAATCAAAATTGTTGCTTTATTACAAACTGTTCCCTTAAAAACGATGCGTTATAGTTAATTGAAAAGAAAATAAATTATTTTCTTTACATTTTATGGAAAATTCGGCGCATAAGTAAAATATTTATCTATAGAGTGACGCATAAACGAATGATACTACTATTATTTTGCTATGGAATGTGCTGGGACCATTCAAAATCGTCGTATAAGTGAAAAAGACGCATAAATGAGTCTGCGTATAAGTGAGAGTTCACTGTATTACTGTTACTAAACGTTATTTAAATTAGTAGAGCCATGTGAAATTTGTTGGTAAATATTATTCATTAAAAACTAATCACCTGATCTTAAAAAATCTCATTTAACAAAAACAAAACTCAATCTAATTTATAATGTGATAAATCTGCTCATATATTTTAAAAATATATGGAGCTTTTTAAGAAAAACATAATACTGTCGGCCCCGTTTAAACGAATACTTTTGGTTCCAAGAAATATTATTCGATTAAGCGGGGATCTTTAACATTGCATGGCATCGATTCTGGGATGTTTTATTCGTATAAACAGGGTGTTCGTTTATCTGTTACCCGATTAAGCGGGGACGACAGTACGTAAAATGAAAAGATTTGGCAAATATGCAACTGGCTAGACTTTTTTTTTTTTTTTGCTTCAGATATTTAACATTCTTGCAAATTATTGCCTCTTTTTTAGCCTACTTTCCCGTTAAAAACAAAAGAAAGACGAAAAAAGTATTAAAAGTAGCTTAATGCATCTAAAAAATATCGCCAAGTCCAAAAAATATCGCCAAGTTAAAAAAAAATATCGCCAAGTCCAAAAAAAATCGCCAAGTTAAAAAAATAAAGAGGTAAAATGAATATCGAAAAAATAAAAATTTGAAAGTAGGGTATTGAGATGGGGAATTTGTGTGTCGGTCTGTCGGTCGGTCGGTCGGTCGGTCTGTCTGTCCCCCCCTAATAACTTTTGAATGAACATTCCGATTTGGACAAACTTTTTTTTTGTTGGAAAGATCTCGGCGAGTACAGCTCATTCCCATATTTGATTTTTTGATTTGAACAATTTTTGGTTCAACTTTGAGCCGTTCAAACAACCGGTCCCGCGATACTAACTTTTGAATGAACTGTCCGATTTGAACAAACTTTTTTTTGTTCGAAAGATCTTTTCAAGGATACTTCATTCCCGCATCTACATTTTCGATTTGAACAATTTTTCGTTCAACATTGAACCGTTCAAACAAGCTGTCACCCCTAATAACTTTTGAGTGAACAGACCGATTTAAACATTTTTTTTTCGAAGCATCTCGGCAAGGATACTTTATTACCGTATTTAAATTTTAAATTTGAACATTTTTGGTTCAACATTGAACCGTTCAAGCAACCTTTCCCCACCTAATAACTTTTAAGTGAACCGTCCGAATTGAATAAACTTTTTTTGTTCGAAAGATCTCGGAGAGACTCATTCCCATATTTCACTTTTCAATTCGAACCATTTTTCGTTCAATGATGAACCGTTCAGAAAAATTTTTAACATGAGCGCCTACTGGGAAATTTAAATTGAATATTGATTCTGAACTTAAAGGCGGATTTCCTTCAAACTAACTTTGTAAGAAAACGGTTTTGATAAAACATGTATGTTAAGTACTTTTCTGAAAAATCTTCTGTGAGGACTCTGATTCCGACTCCGACTCCGCAAACATGGCGGAAATGCAGGCTCAGAAAAAAATGACTGACTGAGCAGACGATTTTTTTTTATTTATTCATTTTTTTTTTGTTTAATTTATTATTATTATTTTTATTTGTTTATTTTTTTTTTTGGCAGACGATATTTTTTTTTTTTTTTTTGATTACAAAAATTGTTCATTCACGAGAGCATTTTATTCTTTATTTATATTTAACAACTGGCAACGGATTAAAAATAAAATTCGAGACATTTTATTAACGAACGAGGTTTTTTTTTCTTTGTTTGATAAAATGTGTTTTGATGTTCTTTGTACTTTTATTTTATTTATTTTTTTTTTTCTTTTGAAAACGATTGTGAAATTTTTCTACGGAAGAACTATAACAGTTACATTCTTTAAAAGGTGCGACAAAACTTTATTTACTCGTTTATTTACTTTTTACGTGTTCATTTCATCCGATGAGAGGGGTATATTTTGCTTTTAGAAATCAGCTTTAAGTGCTATAAGGGTATGTTTGACAAAATTTTCAGTTTCAGATATTCAAGAGAATATTGATTAGATGCTAGAATGCCGATGTCGATGTATGGGAAAGTAGGCTCGTTTAGTTCTTGACAGAACTTCTTGTTCATTTAATGTCTTTGTCGCATTCCATATTAGATAAACTAAAACATTTAGCTTGCGAAGTGGTAAATAAAGAGAGAGAGAGAAAACTCACGTAATTTAAGCTTACTTTAGCATTTTTGACTAAACTGTGTGTGTCTGTGTGTGTTGGTATTCATTCTACGACGGAACGTTCTCGCATTCGCGGTGTCAAGAGCACGCCTAGCGCATTGCTTTTTTGCCTGCGAACTTTGACATGAGAAGAGAAACCCTCCAAGCTTACTTTAAGAGCGTTTACTTTCTGTTTCTAGTTTCGATTGTTGTTTTTTATTTATTTCGCAGAATATAGGCGAAGAAAAGATAAATATTTTCAGTTTACATTTGGCAACAAAGTGCTATAGATTATAAGCAAAAAATATTACATTTTGTGAAATCGGAATGATATAGACTGAACCGGCTTTTGCTTTAGAATGACTTACGTATTTATACGTTTAAAAGTTGAAATTGTGTACCAAATGTATTGTATTTTCTAAAAACTGCTGAATGCGTAGTAGCCTTCAGAATGTTGATGAATGAGTAGTATTTTTTAATATGTTTTTGAATGCATAATATTTTTAGAATATTAATCAATGTGTTGTTCTTTTTTTTTGGAATATCTTTGAATGCGTAGCATGTTTAAAATATAAATGAAAACGTAGTATTTTTAATGAAATAATGGAAAACGTAGTCTTTCTATAACCTTGAAAAACTTAATAAATGCGTTTGTACTATGTGTCTTTACTTCATTTTTATGTGTTCCAGAAATTAAATGAAATCTTTAAACATAAACCATTTTTATCTAATCTATAACTACAGGGCCGTAACCAGACTATTATTTCGGGGAGGGTTTTACCAACACATTTCTCGTGAAATGATAAATGGGCCAATCCATGAGAAATAGGACATAGACATCAAAATATGAAACTCACTTAATAATAACATGTTATACGTCATTTTATTCACAAGAAAGCATAGTTTCCTAATTCAAAGGGTAAAATATCCTAGTTTTTACTGTAAACATGGTTTCAACGTTCTAAAGTCACGGTTTTTCTAATTCATTTTTTCAGTTAAAAATTATCAAGTTTCCGGCCTAGACCCTGGCCACACCGGGTTCAATTTGGAAGATAACGAATTATATTGCATTAGTAAGCACCCCCTTTGACCTTTTCCAGCAATCAATTTCTTTCTAGGTTGTATTAGTTTTTAATTACAGGCAGGCAAAATTATCTAGAATCTTTGTAACGACCGTAACCGAAAACAAGTATTTGTTATTCTGTAACAATAACTATTTGAGGTAGAAGTTTGCCATTTAGGTTTGTTACTGTACTCATTTATTCTAAAAACATGCACTAATAATTTTTTCAAAAAAACTTTTCGTTTTTGTGCTATGTTGGTTACGGGTGTTACATGTTTTAGGTCTAAATTCACAGTTCACGTCGGATCTTTGCCAAATTTGGTGCATAAATCCACTGATGCATCTGAAAGTTACTTTGGGGGTATTCATCTCTTATAGCGTGGAAAAGCTCCTATAAAGGAGCTTTCCAACTATAAATACCGTTTACGTTAGTTCTTAGACAAATTTGGCTCAGGGGTCATTTGATGTTCACCAGGGAACCATACAAAAGTGAAATAATGAAAAAAAATTAAGTTATTTGCATTTGAAACATTGTAGTAAAACATTTTGCTGGATTTATAAATTATTTGCCCTCACCTCCTCGTTTTCGAATTATAAAGTCCTAAAGTCTGCCGAAATTGTAATAAAGTCACTAAATTTAGCGAGTTTAAGGTTATGATGGGAGACATCTTTTCGCATGCTTTGCTGATAGCTGTCCTATCACATGCAGATGGTGAAATAGTCGGCCTTCTATTTCCCCAGAAGCCTTTAAATTTGGAGCTTCACTTAAATTTAAGCCTTTAAAATTTATGTCTCGATAAGGGGAGGACGAGGGCAAATGTTTTATGCAGAAAAAAATCTTAATGTGTGAGTATTTTAAAAATATTTAATGAAACGAACACTTGTAGTTGAAGCAATTAGGTGCTCGGTACAATCAATACCATTTACGTAATAAGCGAATTTGTAGAAATTTTTCTAGGCAGGGTACTGAAGAAATACAGAGCTCAAGTCACAGATGATTATGAGGATTTAGTGGAGGTAAAATATCTGAAGAGAGGGCTGGGAGGTGTGGGTATTCTGGTGAAGTTTCATGGGAAAACGTAGCTCAAGGGATTTGAAAGCTTCCAATGTCTATACTCTATAGTAATCAATTGAAGATTATATCTTATCAAATGAGCTAACTGGAGAACCTTTCTGCTCATATGTCTATTATTTGACTTTATATATGGCGGAAAAATGAATTAAAATAGCCGTTTACTCATTTTTAGCAACATACATATTGAAAATAGTCAGACGTGAAACGACCGTAACCGCTTTTGTAACGACCGTAACCGCAATAAAAAATTCATAAAAAATTATTTTTCAACAAAAAAGCTAAGTTCTTTGTATGATATCATTCCTTATTTATTTAGCAATTATTATAAAAATCCAGAAGATCATACGTGCAATAGATTCACAGAAAAGTGGCAGTGTTTGATAGCACTCAAAAAACCATGTCTTTTTTTTTTGAAACGACCGTAACCACACATTTTTGAGATTTTTCTACAACTTCCACTAATAATTTCAAACTAACGCTTGGTGATAATCATGTTGGGGGGGAGCTTTATCATTCCCTATTTTCATTAGAACTTTAACTGCATTTGTGAATAAAATATGAGCAGCTGAAGTTGTGCGAAAGAAACGACCGTAACCATGGATTGGCCCAAATAAAATTTAATTTCATGTTCTATATTCTATTACTTTTTGTTACAGTAGATTTAACATGAAAAATAAAATAATAAACTAGCTTTCCAATGATGGAAAAAATTCTGATGCGTACGAAGCATCTTTGATCTAGTGAGAAAGGTGTATTGTTGCATATGAAAATATGTTTGCAAAAACTACAATTAAGGTAAATACTGCAGATAAATATCAATTAATTAATACTATCATGCAATAATGATAATTTCATTTTTCAAATGAAATTGAAACGTAAATAAGAAAATTAAAAATGGAATAGCAATAATCTTATTTTATAGCAAAAAGGGCATTAAAAAGCATTTTTTTGGAATAGTTTCGAAAAATTTCGGAGAGGGTTTGAACCCTAAAAACCCACCCCTTAAATACGGCCCTGTATCACTATCATAAACAATCACGTTAAACCGTTATAAATGTATTTCTGATTTTCATGCGAGCTCACAGGATTTAATGTTTCGGGGGAAAATCAACTTATTTATACGTAAACATAAAATTTGAGGACTATGGGGTTGCGACACCTCTTTTTTTTTCCAATAGAAATTATTCCCAAGTTTTTATTACTTTTCATATCATGCATAGCTAGCTTGAATTCTATCATTCGTAAAAAGGGAAAAATACAATTGAGCTCATGTGCGCTATCACGAAAATTAGAGTTTTATTGTTTAAGTGTGTTTTTGATAAAATAAACTGTCTCATTATGTCTTTGTCCGCACTTCTAAATATTTCGAATTTAACGGGCACAGTAAACGCTCGATTATCCGCTGGTCTTTTACACTTTTGTTTTCTTTTTCTTTTTTTACGGTGATCATTTACTGAATGGGAAGAAATGGAAGGGCGTTTTTAAATATCTTTAGATTTAAAGACATTTTTTTGCATTCAATGTTATTATTTTTAGCTATAAAGGCAACTCCATTTTGACGAAAAGCGCCTATTGCTGCATAAAACAGTCTGCAAAGACTTCAAATACGCTGGTCCTTGTTTCGTTGTTTTATGAAAAACATGGACTCTACTTCTATTAAAAAAAGTTTAATTTTGAATATTTCCAGAAACAGTATTTATACGATGTTTTTTGGGCTTCATAACTGACGCATCTTACACTACAAAATAGCTGTTGTTTTTACAGTATAATACAGATAATTTTACGGTAACAAACTGCAAAAATTGTTAATTTTACAATAATAAACTGTAAAATTGCCAATTTTACACTAATAAACTGTAAAATTGTTGCTTTACAGTTTATTACTGCTCACAGTTTATTACAGTTTATTATTGCTCATTTTCCAGGTTATTACCGTGCATTTTACAGTCCTAAACTGGAACCTCAGCTGCCAGTATAACACTGTTGTTTTTCAGTGTAAGGCAGCTCATTTTGTGGTGATGAACTGTAAAATTGCTGCTTTACAGTAATAAACTGTAAAATTGCTAATTTTACAGTTTATTACTGTGCATTTTACAGTTTTAAACTGGAACTTCTGCTGCCAGTATTATACTGTAAAAACAATACTTTATTTTTTGCAGTGTAAGCGATACGTCCGTAATGGAGAAAATAACATTATTTACATATTTTTTCTGGGAATCTTTAAAATTTAATTGCATTATGTAGAAGTAAAGTAAATGTTCTTCATAACATTTTCGCAATAGAACAAGCATTTAATATATTTCTAGTCTTTTTTAATTGTTTTGTGGAAAACTGATACGTCTGTTACCATGGAATTGCCCATAAATTTAAAGGTATGTGTTGTGTTGTTGACTTTTTTTCACTTACTGTATCCACTAGTATCGCTTTTTACTTATTTTTTCGATTATCCACGGTATCCGCGGTTATCATGCCACCCTACTTGGAGTTTACTGTAAATGTTTTCGTCAAATTCTTCTTTTTATATACACATCAAAGAATTGACATAACTCCTTACCTCGTCTCGCCGTTGGCATCTTTGTAAGAACTTCTATAGAATCCCGCAAGTCTGTCATTCAAACTGCCCAAGAATTCCATGTACACGTCATAATGCTCTTCTGCTTTTAATTGGCCCTTCAAATGAAGAATGTAGAACTGCCTCTCCAAATCTTCGCTGGTCGAGGCGATGTCCGGCACGCTACCCTGTCCGGTCAGCCGGACAGTGTCCCTGTGGACAGTGATATTGTTGATATGCAAAGTTATATTGTCCGTGGGCTCTAACACATTGATTCGAATTCGAACTTTACCGTCGAATGTGAAGTTGTTGGGTGTGATATAGGGCTGGAGTTCGACGTCGTAATGTTCTGGGACTATACTTCTGGGTAGGCGAACGTAGGGTAAGGCTTTTGGAGTACCTTCATCGTTATCGTTCAGTTCAGAAGGTGCTATCTTTTTGTGGCAAGGTGTCAAGTATCCGACAAGCAGGCCGACCACTAGAACACAAACAGCAGCGACAGCGACTAAAAGAATTAACACCCATCGTTCTATGAAAAATCCTTTCCGTTGCTTGAAGCTGACGTTGTTCGCCTGTTTCATCTGATCCATGTTTTTTTTTTTTTTTTTTTTTTTTTTTCTTTTTGCGAGCGAGTTTAAAAATTCGAAAAAGTGATGCTCAAGCGCGGATGCAGGTTCTATCGCATCCGCCTTTTCCCGCGTTGGAAGCTCCGAGTGCTGATGGAGTTGTTCTAAGCTCACGTTTTCTTCTGACAGCCGCGCTCTCTTCCCAGTTTCGTGACGTCAAGCCATGTGACCTTATTTCCATCGACGAATCAGCGAGCTGGTTTAACCGGTGTCGTCTGCTAGCAAGGGACTTTTTCGAAAAAAACGTTTGCATCTGTTTGCTCTTTTTAATTTTGCATCACGTAGCAAATAAACTATTAATTTTCAATTCGGAATGCATGCGTTGGTTTTTTTAATTTGGGACATATTCGTAAATGTTACTTTTAGACGTTCGCTTGTTTTATGTTTTGGTTTGCTAGTATATTTAGCAGGAATAAATTACTTAATCAACTGTTTGAAATAATTATAGTTATGTATTTTGTTTCAACTTAATTTTTAAATATCGAATGACAAAAAAAATTGTTTTTAGCAGTTTTGAAATTTAAATTTTTTTAGTTACTTTTGTCGTTTTACTACTTATTTATTTATGTTTTAAATTTTGCCTTTAGCAAAGAAATCAAAAAGCGAATTGCAGACGCTTGGATAAAAAGAGTCTTAATGACAAAATCACTTAGTGACAATGTATAAGGGCAATTCCAGTCAACATGGGAATTCGGTGTTAAAAAAAATGTTGAAAAAATGTTTTAATTTTTACTGTACGTTCTTCATATTGATTGAAGTTTACAAATTAGAATAAGGTAACTTCAGGTGAATCATTTTCTTTTTGTAAGAGAACTTGTTCTACGAGCTAACAATCTTGTAAAAGTCTCTCTCTGCTAGACACAATTTTAAACGAGCATATTTTATTGGTTTAGCCTGTTTCCACAATTTAATTGCATTTTTTCCTGGCAGACTTATTCGATAAGAAAACAGTTATTAATAGTACATTTTGAAATTTATTCTTAAAATAATTTTTTAAAGTAGTTTTTAAACCATTAAATTTTGTGTAACGTGAGCCACGAAAACTTAATTTTTTTAATATTTCCAAATTTTATAGCTTATAAATGAAATTTTTTTTCCTGTTTCTCCTACTCATGTATATTACAAAAAAGAAATTATAGGCCAATTTAGAGTTTTTTGCTTTTTTATTCAAAAAATAAGGATGTTTATTTTGTAACGTGAGTCACGCGAAAAGTGAGTTACAGCCAATACAAGCTAATATTAGCTTCTTAAAAGTATTTAATGTGCCCTAATGATATTTTAGGTTCTAAAGGGAGGGTTAGCACTTGTACACACCTATATATAATTAATAATACTGATGAAATTAAATATAAATAGCGTAATTTAATTCTTTTAGTGTTTTATAATCAATTAGTGCATTGGGTCCCTGTTTTGGCCCTCAGCTTTCCAATGTGTAGCACATGTGTTTATGCAAGCATATATTTTTCTTCCGTATCTAAGAAAGGTTTTTCATTCCAGTAAAATTAAATTTTTAAAATATTTAACGAGTAACCGCAGAATGACAGAAAAGGTGCCGCGAAAAATTGCAGCAAGACGGGAAGTACATTGCATGTAAACAGAAACATTGTCTCTGGATGAAAGAATGTCTAACGATAAAAGTCGAAAAGCTAAAGATGTTGTCTCTAGCAATTCAATATAAGCTAAAAAATAAACATATGAAACTTTCAAAGGAAATTTTGGCTAAATTCAAACTTCTTAAATATCGCTTCAACAAGTATACAAATATGTAAATACACTAAAGAAGACTCGCCAAAACAAGGAGAAATTCCGTTAATTCACCTCACAGTTAAACTGTAGTCATAAGTGAGTTACTCAATACTCATCCGTAAATGTAATATACATTTGAAAAGAAGATTTCAATGTCCACCGAACTCATGCTGAAAAAATTATTTATCCCAAGAAAATCTAAACGAAAATGATTTAAAAAATTAGCTCGAGCTAGAGAAAAAAAAATATATATACATATAAAATTGGAACATAAGAGAAATTTTAAAAAGCACGGTCAACATCTCACTAGCTCTTATTTCAGATGCTTAAAATTTAATTATTCATCAGTAGTGGTGGAGAAAAGTAAGTACTTTGAAGAGCCTACTTTTGACAGCAGTCAGCAAATTTTACAGCCATTATGCAACATTAAATGTTATGATTGGTATCAGATGAAATGTAATGGTGTGTACTGTGTAGTATCCTGTAAAAGTTTTCAGATGTATGAATTGAGAATTTGAAATCAATACAATGCAGCCACATAGAAAATACGGGAAGTAGTATAAAAAAAAAGAAAAACATATGTTTTGGAAAATTGAATTGATGAATCCACTCTGTGACCGTTCAGAGGGGTTAGATGGCAGCTGCTAAGGAGAATTTTAACACAAGGTAAATGGGACAAAAAATTCGTGCTGAGAAAAAATGGCCGTTAAGAGGGGTGGCCGCTTTGTAAAAGTGACCGCTCGGAGAGGTTTTACTGTATTTAAAACTGATCAATTAAAGAAAACAAGCCATTCAGCATTAATTTTAATTGAATTTAGGTGAAATCTATACACAAAATTTTCAAAACAGGATGTAAAGTAAAGGACTAAAACGGAGATGTAACGTGAGTCACGAAACTATGTAACGTGAGTCACACTCAAAATGTTGATTAACTTAATTAGTGAAGGCAGAATGACCTTTTTTTCGTATATATCATAACTTAGAAACATATTTTGTGCCATGAAAAGCAGTGTTTAAATTTTATTATGTTGAAAGAGCAGGAATCTTAGGTTTTTAATTATCCAAAAAACTTGAGTTCCTTTTTTTTTTGTAACGTGAGTCACGATGTTAAATTAAGGTTAAAACACCATCTATTTCTGTTGAAATTAAAAATGCTGACATCCACAGATTTTCAATGCATACCAGATGACTGTCAACAGCTTTATTTAAATCAGGCATGGTATTTCTTTAGTAAATATAGCATTTACTTTTGTAAAATCACGTCAAAGTGTAACGTGAGTCACGTGGAATTGCCCATAAGAATTTCTAATTCCAAAGAATTTTCACCTTATTTTGTTTTCCTAATTTTCTTGTCCATCGTTTGTTACTGGGGTTGCGGGGGTAGGGGGGGAGGATTATAAAGCTATTCACAGTATTTTGCCTTTTTCTTTCTTTTTTTTCTCTTTGGTAATAAGCATTTAGAGCTTGTGTCCTAGATGTCCTGATGTCGTGTTTACTCCCGGGGGAAAAATTGCATTATTTCTACCGCAATTCAAATCCAGCTGTGCCCAACATATACTATACTCTGTGTAACGAGAAGAGTCTGCTCAAAGTAAAAAAAATTTTCCCACTCTCAGCACTTTTCCACGGATGGTTGTCATAGTTGCGGCACGATGGACTTTTTCCCCACTTAGCTTTTGCAACAATGGTTAAATGCAAACGGTTAAAATTGCTTTGTGCGTAATTCTATTGAAAAATCAACGTCAATGAAGCACAACATTTTCTTAGAAATTGTTGATGTATTAATGTATCACTAGATTTGTTGGAAAACGTTGAAAAATAACTGAGACATGAGGATACAAATAGAAGCGTAGGCCTAATTCGATTAACATAAAATAAATGAAATGCCTCAACAGCTGTGCATAAAAAAAAGAGTGGAGCTGTTTTCTTTTGTACGGTTTCCATGGAGACGACGTAAAATTTCTAAAGTTGATACGCTTCTTTAAACTAACCGAGTATGAATGCTTCTTGCAACCATGTCATATTAACTACATGTACAACTTTTTTTCAAAAAATCTCAATGTTTTGTTAAGGTACCTGAGTCTGATCAAAATAGGTGGGAAAATTGCATTTCGAGTCACCAGAGCAACATTATTTAACATTGATAAAATTACAAAAGAGGTAAGATTTTCTTTTTTTTTTAGAAATAAGAAAGGAATAAATACATAAAAAAATGATTCAAAATACATTTGGAGTAACAATAACTCAAAAAAAAAAATCATGTTAAACGTAAAAAAATGTTTTAGTTTATTGCAATTCTTTAAAAATTGCTTCAGCAGGTTAGATTAAAACTTTACAAATTGCGTGTTTCCCAACAATACAAATAATTCATACCCATGCTTTTTTATCACTTTTTTTTCCTCTTAAGCCCACTAATAAATTTATATTTTTAGAACCCTAAATAATTCTTTTTTTTTAAATGCCATTAACTTCGAAAACGATCTAATGTGAAAGTAAAGTATTGTTTTAATAAGGTGTTATTTTTTAATTTATGTAATCTGCTTAAAGCAAAAAAAAACAAAAAAAAACTTGATTATGTCATAAACAATACTATCCGTCCTTGAAAACCGCGTCTAGCACACAGGAACCATTCCACTTTTAAAAGGAGAGATGGGTTGTGAGTGGGAACTTACCAAAGTTTTCAATTTAAAACTTACATTTGCTATCCTTTTGACACATTCAACTAAACTATGTATTTGAAATTGACATTGTTGTACGTTGTTTGATGCGGTTCAAAATACTTGTAATTATTCTTCCCTTTATTGTTATCTTACCTAACACCCCTGTTTTGGTAAGATCAGAGAAGACCTGAGGCATGCGTAAATATTTACCTAAGAAAATCAGACAGTACTGTCTGTTTGCGTATTGAGCGCCTGGCAGCCACGAACGCTTCCATTTGAAAAAGGGGAGATAGGTTTAGGATGCGCACTTCCCGATGCCTTCAGCTTTTGTTCGCTTGCTACTTCCTCGTTGCATTTCCTCCTTATTTCGAGAAAGTCGGAAGAGACTTGGCGCGTGCGCAAATTCGACGGAGGTCTCGCGAAAAAAAATGTTAGACAGTACCTTAAAGATTTAGGTTGATTATATTACGCCACCGCCAGCTCGATTATTCTAGAGCTCTTTTAGAGGACAGGCTGACTTGTCCGACATTTTGGTTCCAGGACATTCTTGGATCCAGCCTTGTTGCAGGTATTTGAAACATATTAATATTGTACCTGGTTGCTCTGGCGTAAAATAACTTATGATTAAAGCACCATATTAGGTAAATTTAAAAGGATAACTTATTTCTCGAAATTAAAAAGTTTATTGGGAAATGTTTCATGAAATTGGGTCTCTTTTCATATTGCACTTGTTTTAAGCCTGAGTTTATGAAATGTTTTTGTCATATAGACAAAAATAGTCAAGTATCATCTATGCAGCTACAAATCAAGCTTAGCATCCACTTTTCTTCAATGCGACTTGAATACAGATACCAGTGGTTCCACGCCCACCGTTTTGGAACCAAAATGTCGGATGAGTCAGCTCCTCTCTTATAGGAGCCTTAGATTATTTCACAAAGATACTGCAGTTTCTTCCTTAACCGAGCTGGAGATTGATATCGTATAGAAATTAAGAGGAACAGAAAAACGAGTAGTTAATATAAAATTAGTACACCAGCGGGAGAAACGCAGCAGTGGTGCGATTCGTAAATTTCTGGTGGAGCTTGGGTATTAAGCATTAAGTTACCACCCCTAAGCTTGGGCTGGTAACCGAGCTGGAGGTGCATTGCGTGTATTTCTGCCTTAGCCCTGGCTTTGGGGTAGTAACTTGATGCTTAATATATTATGTCTTTTTAACATTTGCATTTTCAGACTTGTGTGACATTCAATGAACAAATTTGTTTATAATTACAGTAATATGGTTAAAAATATCGGATCGCTATTCCAAAAGAATATTGAAGCGACTGTAAAACATTAAATTTTACAAGAGACTTCCAAAAATCAGAAAATAACTTTTATTTAAAATACTGACTGAAAATAATAAGGGATCTGGTACCCTTTTGGTGAAAAAAAAAAAGTGTCGAAAAATTGGTGTTAGCTTCGAAGTGACTTGTTTCAAGATCTATTTGTTTTAGTTTCATGAATTTATAACCAAATATTAAGGCAGCTCTATTTATCTTTTTGATACTAAAATGTAAGAGAGTCATGGGTGTTTTTGAAGTTTTTAAGCAATTATTTTAATAAAGTGGAATTTGTTGTTATAGGTAATTTAAAACAGTACCTGGGGACCGAGCGAACTCGGTTGAAAAAAAAGCGGTTTGTAAACTCGTGTTTTATTTCTAAAATGCGAAGTACTTATTTAGATAAACTTGAAAAGCATTTTTAAGCCTTTGGTTGCAATTACGCATTTAAAACGGCCGTAATTTGTTTTAAAAAACACAACCTTATTTAACATTTTGAAGCAAAAATGGGACACCGGTGTCCCACTGAACGAAACACCGATTTCCCATGAATATTTTATCTTTTACGCAGAAAGGGACACCACTGTTCTGTGCTGTATTACATAACCAGAAAATTATTAAAATGCTAAATATAATATTTTACTCTTATTTTACCGTAAATTAATGCGGAGTAATGAACAAAGTATGAAAAATACGTTGATAAAAATTCTGCGTCAAAGGGTTAATCCATGCTCACCGTAAAATCACACCCAATTTCATTTCATTTGGCGCCGAGGGCGCGGGAGGCGTCCCTGTTCTCCAGTACGCATTTAGTGGCCGTGGTGGCCCGATCGGTAAGGCATCGGACTCGTGTCCGGAGGGACCCGGGTTCGAAACCCAGCCGATCAAAGATCCACCGCCTTGATTAATGGTGGCTGGGAGGCGTTAAAAATGTCGTGGTCACAAAGTCCTCCAAGTGAAACGATACCTCTGGGGGTGCTGGGCCCTAGGGTTTGCTCGACCCTAGGTTCTGGTTCAAAATTAAGAACAGAGCTCTCTTCAGGGCCCTATCCCGGTTAAACCACGAAGCTGTGGTAGGTACGGGGGACCCTGGAGAGTGTGAAGTGAAGTACGCATTTAGTCCAGTTGGTTTTGACTTTCACTTCACTTGACACTCCAAGGTTCCCCCCGTACATACCACAACTCGTGGTTTAACCGGGATGGGGCCTTGAAGAGCGCTCTGTTCATTTTTAACCAGGCCCAAGGGCCGAGTAAACCCTTGGCCCAGCACACCCCAGAGGTTTCGTTTCACTTGGAGGACTTTATGACCATGAACATTTTTAATGTCCCCCAGCCACCATTTATGAAGACTGTGGATCTTTGATCAGCTGGGCTTCCTCTATATGATCGGCCCGGGACCCTCCGGTTACGAGTCCGACGATTTACCGATCGGACTAGAAAATCCAAAACTTTATCTAAATACAAAATTTTATCAAAATCGTTTGAGCCGTTTTCGAGATCAGACATATATATATACAAGAATTGCTCGTCTAAAGATATTAGATGTAATTTTGTTTCGAAACTTAATATTTTAAGAATGAGTTTCATATTTATTGATTATTTACCTGAAATATCTTACTAAATACTCTTGAGGAGGAAAAAAAGTATTTTAAAACTAACTATAACACTTTTATACTCAATTTTGAAATCGCACTTGAAAAGAAAAGTAATCTGATTTTTATATACTGTAAGTTACCATAAAATTCAATAGATGTCGGTGGACAATTACCACTGCTTTTATCCCAACAGCTTGTTATCTAGTGAAGCCTTGCTTTAACGTTTCAAAAACAATAACAATTTAACGTTGCCAAATACCATAATTTGAACTTGCGCTGATGTGATTAAATATGAAATCCAATTGTGATAACAAAACGTGATCGCCACGGAAACAGTAACAATGAAAATAATCATAAAGAAAATGGCGCAATAAAAGCTTCTCAAACTTTCAATGAAGGCACAAAAAAAAACGGGGTTTTTTGTGAAAACTCGCGTTTTTACAGAAAAAACGCCGACGTAGATGAACTCAGAAACCAAAACTCTATCTAAATACAAATTTTTATTGAAATCGTTAGAGCCGTTTTCGAGATCCGAAAAATAAATAAATAAATATATAAATATATATACAAGAATTGCTCGTTTGAAGATATTAGATACTGCGTGCATTCTCTACGAAGCAATACCCTTCTGTGAAACAAGATATCCACCTAATTTTTTTTTCCTAGAGTAGAAAAATTATGTTTTAAAATGACGAAGAATAAGATTGATTAAATATTCTTCACCCTCAAAATTTAATTTTTGCTTTCAAAATTTGAATTTTGATGCAGTTTTTCAAACACGTTTTATAGCTACAATTTGAAAAGTTTCAACACAAGAAAAATTTTAATTCATTAAATTAAGCATAATTAGCACATGAACACAGGTATGAACTTTGTGCGCTGTCCGTTTCCGACAAATTCTCGAAAACCGTTAGATGTTTAACACCCCCGACTTTAAAAGTCGGTGTAAACATCTATAATAATGGTAAACAAACGCGATTTTCAAAATTCGGGTACTGCTGTTTTCCTCATACCTTCAGTTCTACTGGAAATTTCATCACAGAGTTTGTCTTAAAATGTTCCATTATTTCTCACTCCCAAAAAAAAGTTAAATACAAAAAATATATTTTTTTAACCCTTTAAGGGTACTGGACACTTGAAATAATTACAGAGGTGTATGTATGGAACATCACATCCTGTACTTTTATATTAACAGACATTGAATCAAGCATTATTAAATTTTAGCCTCAATTCTTAACCCCTAATCAATTACGTCATTGTTCCTTTAAACTGCGCTCTATCGACCAAAAGTCGAAATTCAATTACATCGTTGTTCCACTGCATGCTTTAACCCTTCATGCCCAGACGGGACACTCCTAGTACTTCGTAGAGAGGCCGACAGATGGTACAGTCATAGAAAAAAAACGAAACACTCGCTCGTATTCGAAGGCTATTAACACTAGAGACATGTATAATATGTCATTTTTTCAGGAATAATGTGCTTTACAAATTTCTATTGGTAAAATGTTATTGAGGGGTCGTCTTCATATAAAAATCGGCATCAACTTTAAAATTTTCTATAAAAACCCCCCTTTTTTATCACATATTTGTGATCAACAACATCATTTAACTTTGTATACCAAATCATTTTAAATTTGCTCTCAGCCGTTGGTCCACAATTGAACTGAGAAAAAACCGTTCCGTAATGTTAAAAATATTTTTGACTAGCAAAAATACCCGGCGTTGCCTGGGCCAGTGAAAATATTGAGAACCAATTTATAATCGCTTTTTTTTTCCTAAACTAAAAGAACTCAAAACGTACCGCTTTGACGATTTAAAATGTCGCTAAATTTGCGGTAATTGTTTTGGGATACCTAGGATACTTTTGCTCCCATCCCTACTTTATGAAAATATGCTTAAGTATTATTAAGTCAGTAATTTTTGTCAAAGAAAAATTGTCATTTAATGTTGAGAAAATATTGCTGACCATGAAATGACGCTAAAAGTTTTTGTCCTAAGTGATTTCGAAATTTGTAGGGAGCATTTGACAATTATTTGTGCGAAAAACACAAATTATTGGTAATTTTAGTTTTGGGGTTTGATTAATTTCGTATGCGGATTACTTTACGCTTTGACATAAGTTTTAAAAGTTTTTTTAATGACAACGTACGGGATTGGCCAAAAAAAAAAAAAGCCTGAACTTTTCTTCAACTGTGGGAGTATTATCTCGATGATTAAGATTTTGGCGCAGTCTACAAATATCAGACAACAATCGTTTTATTTTAGTTATATCATGTAAGAAGTAAAGTATTATTACATAGTCTTTGCAGGGTTGGTTTTTTCCCGTCTAAAACTTGTTTTTCCCATCCCACCGGGAAAAACTGGTAAATACCGGGAAAAACTGGTAAATACCGGAAAAAACTGGTAAATACTAGGAAATGACAATCTGTAAACAATATTCTGGATTTTTCTGTCTGATGTGTAAAATTAAAGTTAAAAATATATAGTTATTATACAAATTTTCATTAGGTTTAAAATTATTCTGCAGAAAAAAGACATAACAAAATAGGAATTATTGCAAAAAGCATAAAATTTGCTCATAAAGTTGTTTTATAATGATTAATTTCCACAATTTTTGGAACACAATGAATTAAAATTATTAAACTTAAAAATATCAGTGTCATCAAGAGAAGCAATAAATAATTTGTGTTCAAATTTAAATAAAAATTTTAATACTTTTTACGTTGACCTTTTAAACACTTTTTTTTTACAATTTTGGTTTGGTGTAAGGTGTAATATTTACAAAATGTAAAGAACTCATTCCACATTTCAGCAAAATGAAATCAAGCTTTGATAAAGCAATGACCCCTGTCCATTTTTTGGCACACCTGATGAATCCAAAATATAAAGGTGAAAAGTTATTACAAGATCAGGAGGAATCTGATCGTGCACTTTGGTTGAGGAATTTAAGTAAAAAAGGAATAGATGCAGAATTTCTCCAATTAATGGAACATCTTCAGGGATGTCCTGCATTATCAGCATCTCTGGAGCGTATTTTTTCTAATTTTTCTTTCATCCAAAACAAGATTAGAAATAGACTGGGTTTACAAAAAGCCAGTAAATTAGTATTTTGTTACATGATGCTAAAATCCAATGTGTAAGGGGGAGATGAGAAGAATACGAATACGATTGGTAAATGTTTGGGACTCTGTGTGGTATGTAAATATTCAAATAAATGTACTCCATTGTTCGATTTTGTAGATCTTCTTTTTTTTAAAAAAAATATTTCAAGCTATTTACTTAGAACTCAATTTTGACATTTTTAAAGATTGTTTTGAGTTTATGTTTTAAATAATCAGTTTTTCCCATGTGGGAAAAACATAGTATTTCCCAGGACGGTAAATACCGGTTTTTACCATGGTATTTACCGGGGGTGGGAAAAACTTTGCCAACCCTGAGTCTTTGGCGCCAAAACTGGCGTCAGTTGAAAAAATTACCAATATATAGTTATTATAATATTCTTGCAACAAATTCGGCAAGATACCTGTTCGATTGGATTCTAAGTGACCGATTGTAAGTACCCGCCCAGTCAGCGCAAAATTTTTTTTAAAAATACCGTAAAGTTGTATTTAAAGTGCCATTAAATTGGAAAATAATGAACCCAATCCATTTATTAGTTGCCAATCTCTTCAAGCGATTACATTACCGATACTCTAAAACATATACTGTCGGCCCCGCTCAAACGAATACTGTCGAATCCAAGAAATATTATTTGATTAAGCGGATAATTCGATTAAACGGAATCTTTAGTATTGCGACTATGGCATGGGAAATATCCAGTTCCAGGATATTTTATTCGTTTATTCGTTACCCGATTAAGCAGGACCGATAAATTTACGAAACTTGTGAAAATAATTGATACAGTGAATAATTTACTAATAAAGGAATACAATTTATTCTAAAGAAATAATATTTTCACGCAGCAATGTACATTAAGAAACACATTGCTTAAGGATAAATATTCTACTTATACAACTAAGACTATACAAAACGTTTTAAATACAAATCATGGTAAAAGCCTGGATATTCCCCATGAAGCTGGAAAAAAAACCTTCATGATTTGACTTGAGAAAAGCCTTGAACATTAAATACGGAAAGAAGAAATGATGCCCGCAATTATAGCTTTCGACAGGGAGTTGAGATGATACACTAAATACTGAATTAGTTTGGTCAATGCCTTTTGATTAATGAGAAATAATGTACCTTAAATTGGAATGAAAAAGGCGCTACCGATCGAACTTTTTTGAATATCGTTTTAAATTATAGCCTATGTGTTATTCTGATGTATAAGCTACATTGTGGTAAAAGTTTCATCAAAATCCATTCAGTAGTTTTTGCGTGAAAGAGGAACAAACATACATCCATCCATACATCCATCCATCCATCCATACAAACTTTCGCATATATAATAGTAGTAAGATACTTTGGCATATAATACCTAAACCACGATAGGTACGGCGAAGTTTGTCTTTTTATATCAAAGTATGAACCAACCCAACAATAAAAACGTCATTGACTTCCTCTCAGATAAAATTTTGAATTTTTTATGAATTATGAAATTATAATTTGAAAAAATGATGATCTGGAACCATATAATATTTTGATGGAAAAACAATCTAGAAGGGGTTTCAAAGGAGAATCCAAAATGGGAGCTCAAAATATCCAGTAGTTCTTAAGATATGCTAAAAGAACCATTTTAGGGACCATATAAAACTATGCAAATTGAAACAATAGCAGGGAATTTCTATGTAAAGAGGAATATGCTTATCCACCAGTTGCAGAACATGCTCAGCGTTTTTATATAGAATTTAGTTTTCAACATTAATAATATGTTGAAAGCGAAACGGTTAATAAAAACTGCTGAGTATATTTTAAAACTGGTAGACAATCTAATTCTTTGTCCATTAGTGAGAAGTCTGCATTCATGCAACATGTAGCAATTCAGAAAACTTTTTACGTGGACACTTGATTTTCATAGAAAACTGGTATCTCGGAAGGTTATTCGGAATAATCTGTAACGATTAGACGTTTTTTTAAATTCTGAGTCAGGGTTTTAACATTATTGCCGATCGTAATACAGTAGTTTATATAGATACAAGAGGGTACTTTTAAATTGTAACCTCTCTTCAGAAGGTATGTGCAGCATGGGTTAGTGTAAGCTAAAAGTATGCATCTATGTTTTATCAAAAAGACAGAATGTTGCATTTTTCCCTTGAACTCTACACTCTTCCAAGTTTCAAAAAATATTATAACTTTAACAAAACCCGAGAATTTTTAATTAATTGCGAAAGCAAACGTATTATTGCGCGTAGCTTTGGCTAATTTAATGGAAAAAAGAATGATTTGTCTACTCTTTGTAAAGTTCGACCTTGAGAGTAGCATTTTAAATTGTGGTGGTGGTCCCTAAATCTTTGGTTGGTCATAACTTTTGTTCTACTGGTCTTAAAGTAATGCCGTTTGGTACTTAGCTTACTTATGGCCCTCTGCGCCTAATTATGTAACCAAATGTAGGTGTTCCTATTTGAAAATTCAGACTTTGTGTTCATTTCACTTTGTATATGGCCCCTTATCAAAATTTTGCTCACGTAGTTTTGAAGAACACTTTAATCCATGTCAAAAGACACCTTTCTTTTGTTCTTTGCAGTAATATCAGCCTAATAATTCAGAGTGTTTCGTTTTTTTTCTTCTATGACTGTACCTGCAATCAGAAACAGTTTTTTTAGAGACCCTAAAGCGTAGGGGGCGTTAGACCCTACTGATTTTCAAAACTTCGCAATTAATTTTGAACATAAAGGGTTGGCTTTGTGATACCATTAAGCATTAAAACTCACAAACTCATTAGATAGATAGATATCTCATTATTCTTCCAGAACGACGACATGTAGCAGTCATTTCCAAAGGGAAACATGTTCAAAGTTAGAGTTAAATTTCTGCTGTCTCATGATAATCAGTTCTCAGTTCCTCCTTTATCCAGAATTTTTGATTTTCCGACAGAGCCCGTCATTTCACAAGTTTTTCCAAGGTGGGGGGGGGGGGGTCAAAAGTAGCAAACACAATGCAATTTCATCGAAAAAAAAAACCACGCCCACTCGTGTGCAAATATATTGGCTTCTCAAAGCCAGGGGGCAATTGACCCCCCTAAATGACGGGCCTGACAGAGGTCCGGTTTCAATTAGTTAGGCTGTTGAGTTTCTCGTATATAAAAATAAGTGCAAAAAATTGAAGGAACAGGTGAATAAAGGTGATACTGTATGTGACATTTTTTAACTTTCTAGAAAAAGCTTTCAAAAAAAAATGTTGTGTAATTTTTTTAATGGATTTTGCTCAACGGGTAAAACGGGGCCATTCTTAGTTATCAACCATTTCTGTGACTAAGGGGACATGATACTGATGGACTTATCACCTTCATCCATGCTAAAAAGTAAGTTTTTCAAAAATTGTCACATACCACCTTTATCCATTTTCCCCTTCAACTAGATTCGTTCTTAACTGCTTTTATTCTGGTTTAAAAGCATCTCATTGCTCTCAATCTTCGTTTTAATACTGCCCGAATTCCCGGCTCTAAATAAGCATCCATAATTAACGACTTTTACAGAATTCCTCTTCCCTTACCTTTTCCAAATATCCCCAAACATAAACATCAAATTAGAAGTTAAATGAATTAGCACGAATTTGAAATTCATTTTACGAGACTTCTTTTTCATTTTATTACTTTTTAACGCTGCCTCGCTAAAAATGAAAGCACCAGCTGAAATAACTGTTTTTCTTTCCGAGCACTAAACACCATTTCACTGCGTTTTTAGAACGTTTAGCAACGCTTATTTTCCTTTTATTCTGATTTACAACGAAGAAAGAATTTTATTTCGAACTTCATTAAAATTTTATTTCACCCATAAATGGATTACAAAGTAAATAAAGTATTTACGTAAGTGACACTTGCATAATTTATGACAACAGTTGTTTTGCCTTTATTTATTACGCATACGAGTTATTTACTGTTCAGTCTTGCAATTTGCTTCCTTTTGTTTCGCAAACGAAAATACTTAATTGGAAAATATAAGTTTTTCGCAAGAATGTACGAAATAGGTGGTAGAACCTTGAAATGTTTATCACCATCTTCTTTTCAGGGACCGTACAAAAATCACTTTTCCGTTTTACTTCTGTTTTCCCCTCGACATAAGTAGAGGGGTCGTCACCAGGGGGGATACAAGGGAGGGGCAAAGGGGTGATCACCCTTCCCTTAAGGCCCCCACCATCAGTAACTTTTTAATATTGAAGTTCAAAAAACTTACTTTTTAACGAGTTTAATGATGTTGAAGGAAGGAAGTTCGGGTTCTCCCCCGGAAATGTTTCGAAATTGAAGTTCGAAACCTATATGATCAATATTTGCAATCCAGTACACAAAGTAAAAAGTAAGTAACAAAATCAATCGCTCCTCCCTTGAGAAAATTCTAGATCTGTCCTTGGTCACCGCTTATATCAATTACGTTTGTTCTAAACAGTTTTGATTCAACAAAGCGACTGGTTCAATAACGAGGCAAATGCAAAAAAGCTGGATCTTGTTGTTTTTTGGAAATTTGATCCGTTAAAGTGGCTGATTCAATTAACCGGAGCCCACTGTAGGGGTTCCCATCAGGGTTCTTGACTCCCTATTCGTTTCATTTCCTCTGAGGAAACTACACCAAAGGTAGAACAAATACCAATTTGACAACAAGGGCGGATTCATAAAGTGTCCAAACGAGGGGTGATTGATCTTGGTTACTTTTTACTTTCCATACTAGTTTACAAATATTAATCGCAAAAGTTTCCGACTTCAATTTCGAAATACTTCTGGGGGAGATGCTTAAAACTTCTTCTCTACACTTCATTAAAACTCGTACAAAATTGCATTTTTAGAACTTCAATGTGGAAAAACTACCGGTGAAAAGTTCCCCAAGAGAGGACGATCGCCCCCTCCCTTGTATCCGTCCCTAGTTGACAAGTAACAACAGGAGAGCACAGATAGGAGGTCACGGAAGGTCGCTGTGACCTCCAAAAATTTCCTCATTCGGCACATTTTGTCTGACGATTGGGCAAATTTGGAGACATAATTGCAGAACTGCAATTTTTAAATGCCCGAATGTCCCTCATTGTTAGGTGTTTGCCATACCTGTATTTTACGTATCATTCGGCAAAATTTGGGGATCCATTCGTCAAGCTGCGAATTTTCACACTCCTAAAAACTTTAATTCCCCTGCCAACATAAGATGCTACCAACTGGACACAGACTTCAAACTGATTTTACAAATTTAATGCATTTTTTATTCTTATTTAATAGTTTGCTTTGTTGAAAAATTAAACATTAAAGTTCAACAATATTGATTCTGGCCAAGTGTTCCTCTTAGTGGTTATTCCCCCAAACGCATAGGCGGCTAGTACAGGGGGGCAAGGGGTGCAACTGCCCCCCCCCCACTTTCAAAAGAGAAGATGCTTTTCCCCCTCACTTTTCTCTGTTAAAAAGTAATAATTGAGTGAAAAATGACTCTTTCAATCAAGTAATAATTGAGTGAAAAATTTCGATGGCGCAAGTTACGAAATCAATTTTTTTTGGGGGGGGGGGATTTTTTAAAAATTAATTTATTATTTATTTGAATTGTTGATTAATTAATTTTTTTTAATTTAAATTATTTCTTAATTATTATTCTTTTCTTTATTTTTTTTATTTTTATTTATTCATTTTGTGTGTGTGTTCTTGTAATGTGTGGAAGGGAAAAAAAGCAATTATGCTCACAATGCTATTGTGCGCATAATTAGTACTTTAAAAAAAAATTAATAATATGTAAAAAATAATAGTTATAATTAAAAAAAATAAATAAATAATATTAAAAAATAAATAAATAAAATAGAAAAGAGGGGTAAAAATTAAAAAAAAAAAAGCAAAAGAGGGTTGAGAAAGTTTTTTTTAAGGGGGGGGGGAATTTGCGCCATTGAGCTTGGTGGGGAGGGGGGTACCCCTGGGTCAAAAAATACAATAAGCATTCCTTGAATGTTAAGAAAAATACAGCTGTCACTCTCTTCCCTAATTTAGTCTTAAACAATAAGCTTCTTTAACTTGCTTTTCAATTAAGTTGACACATCGACTGTAGTGCAAATGTGACAATAAGGCTTGTAAATTTAGTTATTTTGCAGTAACTTAAGATGAATTTTAGCTACGGACGGATTTCTTGTTTTCACTTTACTTCAGCTATAAAAAGCTCCAAAACAGTTCTATTCAAACAGTTCAAAATTAATCGGGAGACGTCAAAAAAATCCCTTGATGGTTAAGTTTCCTGCCAAATGCTAATTTGTCACTTGAAAAACACCACGCAATCCCTTCTGCGGCATTGTAACAACGATGTAATTCTATAGCGTCTCTGCTGTAATTTATTAACCAATTAAGCGGAGCACCAAAGGATTGCGTTGTTTTTAAACTTGACAGTGAAAATTAAAAAGGATTGAAATAAGAAATATGAGATCCTCTCTAAGAGATTCGATTTGTTGTTGTGAACGAATTTACTGTATGTATTTCATGCAGTAATCGTAGAAATAGATTGAACTAGAGAAAAAAAATCTGCAAATCCCCCTCTCTCTCTCTGTGTATATACTTCTACTCTATGTATATTTTTTATATAATTATAGATTTAATTATATATATATATATAATTATGTATATATATATATATTAGGGTTGTCCTTATTTATATAGGAAAAAAAAATTCCGAATTCAGCAAGCGACTCCCCTTAGTTTTGTGACACTATAATAAAAAGTAACGAGTGCAAAATTTGAACTCATTCGGTAAATAATAACACGTGCCGCCACGGCGCTGAAATTCAACACTTTTGAGAAATTTTCCAAAAATCTTCGAATTTTTACTTTTTACACACTACATCTTTTATCCTTGGTTTAAAAAATATTTTACAATAAATTAATGCTAAAACTAAACATTTTATTTACTTTTGTGAACTACAAATTTTATCTTGAATAAGAATGAAATAATGCTTTAGAAGCTTTACCTTAAACATACGCTTTTCTCATTGTTTCTCTATCGTGTTTTGGATACATCTTCCTGTAGTCTTGGACTGTTTGTAAAATAAATTGTTTTTGTGACTCATCTTTGGTAAACTGGAGGTTAAATTCTTCAATTAGTTTGACTCCTCTTTCAGCTGGATCATTCACTACTTTCAGCGATTTAGCGATGTCTCTTCCTTTTAAATAACTTCCATCATTTTGCCATGAATCGGGATCAAGTTGGAAAAAATCCTTCGGTATTTGCAATCTATCAAACAGTTTTATTGATTTGCAATTGATTCTATGAAGAGGAAGCTCTTTACTAAGAAAGTATTCTAAGTCATTTACTGCTATATCAATTTTTTTTATACATTCCTCAGACTCATCTTCTTTATCATCAAGCATTTTTTGGACTAATCTCTTTCTATCGTCTAAGTTTATTCGTTCATCAAACACAGATAAGGCTACTAATTCATCCCCTAAATACCATAAGTGTTTCAAGAATTTTCCTATTGCTACTTCTGAGACTTGTTTGTCATCATTTTTGTAAGCTACTAATGTTTTTAAAAACATGATGTCATTTAAAGGAGCTTCGATTGAGTTAGTTGCGGAAAACCATGGTTTGATATAGCATTTAACTATGAAGGAGCAAATGCGGTGAAGTCCTTTTTCCTCCTGTATCGTCAATTTAAATTGTTTCCCAAACAAATAAATTTTTAAACAATAAATTCCTTTCGCCATCCACCTGGCTAAGTGACAGGTTCCAGGTTGCCGGAAAGATATACCTCTAGGAGGGATTTCATCAAGAAATATTATAACAAGTTCTAAAAATTCTCTGTAATCTTCACGGGGAAGATCTTCCTGAATTTTGCTTTTTGCATAGACTAATATATATTTTCAAAGTCGTCTTTTAGAATTTCCGCGATACTTGTACTTGATTGAAATGTTTGAAAATCAGAATGATCCATATCTTTCCAGGAAGTTTTGAAACGTTTAAATAATGGAATATCAGGTCCAGAACTAAGTGAGACATGAACTTCTTTAAAAACACTCTGCAGAACAAGTTCAAATATATGATAACGGCAAGCCACATGCAATAAATCACGGTTCAACTTTTGCTCTAACAAAGTGCAAGCGCCAATTATACGGCCTGCATTGGAAGCCGTTGTATCAAACACCATAGCTTGAACTGTTTATAACAGCGACCAATTAACTAGGATATCATAAACAGCTGAAGAAATTTCTAACCCTGAACTTGAGGGATTTTCAGGAATTCCTAGCAGTTGTTCACTAATTGGTCCTGTGGCTATCACAGGGAGTCTATCGGTGTTCTTTTTTCCAGTTATATCTGGAAGTAGCTTCGTGTCCCAGTGAACAACTACAAAATCCAAGTTTAAGTTCATGAAGTTTGCTTTCACTTCTCCCGATTTTTCCTCTCGAAGCTTTTCCCTTGCTCTCTTCAGAGATGAACGATTAATCACGAAGTCATTTGGATTTAGGTTTACTGCTTCTACGCAGGCTGTTAACAAATGAACTGCATCTCTGTCACTAACATGACATTTGTCTAAAACTGCTGAAAGGCGAGGAGTTAACAGTTCTTTCCTAGCTCTTTTCTGTTGTGGAATACCAGATGTAGAAGGAAGGTTCAACTCCAAATTAGGATCGATATCCATTCGATCGCATTCATCGGTTTCAAAATCTTGTGAATCGCAAGACGAATTTGATGACAAAAAAGGACTATTTACTGGAATAGAAAAAAATTTATTAAGAGAACAGATTTTTATATTATTCTGATATGAAATATTTCTTAGTTTATTTTAGATATTGCAGACGTAAATTCTTATGTTAGAGTAATCAAGGATTTTTCGAAATTGTACTTTTGGGAATTAAAACATTGCATTACCATAGATAGTTATTTATGTCTAAAAACAGAAAATTAAAACTTTTTTGCCATCATGTCCATTTACAGCACTTAAAACCCCTAATTTGATAGTCAACTTCGAGAAGTTTCATAAAAATTGTGCATGAAAACAAGTGAAATGCTTTTATATTTTCAACAATGTTCCTTTTGTTTTCTACAATAATGTAGTATCGGTTATAAAATAACATATTTTTATAAGGTAACTAAAAACATCAAAATTTAATAAATGAACTTACCGTCGGGTACAGTGCTTGCTTTCAGCTTTCTTTCTTCTTCCTTTTCTTGTCGTGCAGATTTCTTTATTTCTTTAGACAACAGTTTTTTATCAACTCCCAACATACAGCCAGGTCGTCCCTTTTTCCTTTGCATTTCTAAAAACTTATTATCTTCTGGGATTTTTATCATTTCTAATGCATTTCCATGTGCAATATCAAATAGTTCATCCAATTTTTCTTTAAATTGTTGCTCCTTCTGTCTATCAGAATCCCTTTGCCGAGATTTACTCTTGTCCAAGTTTCTCCACGTTTCATAAAGCTTTTCACACTTTTTAATGCATCTTGCGCGATGTTGAACTGGTATGCGAGCTTTTTTCCAAAATATAATAGTTTCATCTATGACAAGTGAAGCACTATCGTGTATGTTCAAGTTAACTTCGCGCATATTGTAAAACAATACACGTAAAATATCTCCACAAGATGGCAATTTAGCACCAGTAATTTGGTTCTTTGTGGAACCGACTAGAAAAATCAATTTCCGTGTCATAATTGCGTGAAAATCACTTCAACTAACATTTACATACAACATAAGCTAAAGATGATGGCTGTTTCAGTTTTAGCTCTTGTCTCGAATCTCTAAAAAGAAAGGGAAGTTCGCTGAAGCCCAACCCCACCCATTCTCAAGCCATATGAACCTTTCGACCCTTTTTGCACCCCCATAGAGTCGCGGAAAAGGCTATAAATCTACACCCCCAAGACGAGGAGGGGTCAATTAATGGCCATTTTGATTCCTTGTGTCCATCTTGGGGGGAAAATGATCCTGTGCTGTTAAGCTGGAATGGACACTGAAGAGTGGTATGCCCGACTCAAGGGCATTGGTGTACAGTCAAAGAAAAAAAAAACGAAACACTCGCTCGTATTCGAAGACTATTAACACTAGAGACAAGTGTAATACGTTATTTTTTCAGGAATAATGTGCTCTATAAATTTCTATTGGTAAATTGTTGTTAAGGGGTCGTCTTCATATAAAACTCGGCATCAACTTTAAAATTTTCTATGAAAACCCCCCTTTTTTATCGCATATTTGTGATCAGCAACATCATTTAACTTTGTATACCAAATCGTTTTAAATTTGCTTCAGCCGTTGCTTCACAATTGAACTGAGAAAACACCGTCCCGTAATGTTAAAAATATTTTTGATACTTGGGCATATAATACCTAAACCACGATAGGTACGGCAAAGTTTGTGTTTTTATATCAAAGTATGAACCAACCCAACAATAAAAACGTCATTGATTTCGTCTCAGATAAAATTTTGAATTTTTTATGAATTTTGAAATTAATATTTGAAAAAATGATGATCTGGAACCATATAATATTTTGATTGAGAAACAATCTAGAAGGGGTTTCAAAGGAGAATCTAAAATGGGAGCTCAAAATATCCAGTAGTTTTTGAGATATGCTAAAAGAACCATTTTTAGGGACCATATACAACTGTGCAAAATGAAACAATAGCAGGGAATTTCTATGCAAAGAAAGAGGATTATGCTTATCCACCAGTTGCAGAACATGCTCAGCGTTTTTATATAGTATTTAGTTTTCAACAGTTATAATATGCTGAAAGCGAAACGCTAATAAAACTGCTGAGTATATTTTAAAACTGGTAGACAATCCAGTGTTTTGTCCATTTGTGAGAAGTCTGCATTCATGCAACATGTAGCAAGTCAGGAAACTTTTTACGTGGACACTTGATTTTCATGGAAAACTGTGGTGTCTCGGAAGGTTATTTGGAATAATTTGTGACGATTAGATGTTTTTTTTAATTCTGAGCCACGGTTTTAACATTTTTGCCAATCCTAATACAGTAGTTTATATAAATACAAGAAGTTACTTTTAAGTTGTAACCTCTCTCCAAAAGGTGTGTGCTGCAACGGTTAGTGCGTAGCTAAAAGTATACATCCATCTTTGTTTAATCAAAAAGATAGAATGTTGTGTTTTTCCCTTGAACTCTACACAGTAGGGTTTTCTCTTCCAAATTTCAAAAAAATATTATAACTTTAACAAAACCCGAGAAATTTTTAATTAATTACGAAAAGCAAACGTATTATTGCGAGTACCTTTAGGTAATTTAATCGAAAAAATATCATTTGTCTACTCTTTGTAAATTTTGACCTTGAAAGTAGCTTTTTAAATGTGGTGATGGTCCCTAAATCTTTGGTCGGTCATAACTTTTGTTCTACTGGTCCTAAAGTGATGCCGCTTGGTACCCAGCATAATTTTGGCTCTCTGCACCTAATTATGTAACCAAATATAGGGGTTCCTATTTGAAAATTCAGACTTTGAGTTCATTTCACTTTGTATATAGCCCCTTATCAAAATTTTACTCACATAGTTTTAAAGAAGACTTTGATCCATGTCAGAAGACACTTTTCTTTTGTTCTTGGCAAGTATAGCAACCGAATAATTCAGAGTGTTTCGTTGTTTTTTTTTCTATGACTGTACATGTATGTACAGCGTGTAACGGGTAAAATTTCGCTGAATGAAAATGAAAGGACGGTCAGTTGGGAAGTAATAGCATCTGTTGGAGCTTGAAATTATTTTAAATATTTAAAAAATTAATAATAACATTTTTGCAAAAATACAAGAATTTTTGCATTTTTTTCGATAAAACTCAAAAAGGGAGGCTGTGGCGGCACGGGTTAATATTAATGGATTGAGTTAAAATTTTGCATGAATAATTTATTTGTATGATGGAACAAATTGAGGGGGCGTCGCGTAAAATATCTGCAACTTCGAAAATAAGGACCACCCTGATATATATATATATATATATATATATATATATATATATATATATATATATATATATATATATATATATATATATATATATATATATATATATATATATATATATATATATATATATATATATATATATATATATATTAGGGTGATTCAGAAATGTATGGAAAAAAATAAACTTTGTATTTTTGTGCGTCTTACCCTCTTATTTTGTGCCACTATATACACTGATTATTTGTGCAAAATTTTGGCAAAATATATTAATATTTAGAGGTCGCTCAAACGCCTTGAAATTTCGTGATATTGACGAAAACGTGATCGCAAATGATATCTATAGAAAAAAGTAGCCTCTGTATTTTTGTGCGCCTTACCCTCTTATTTTGTGCCACTATATACACTGATTATTGGTGCAAAATATATTAATATTTAGAGGTCGCTTAAACGCCTTGAAATTTCGTGATATTGACAAAAACGGGATTGTAAATGATATCTATAGAAACAAGAAGTTCTGTCAAGAACTAAACGAGCCTACTTTCCCGTGCATCGACATCGGCATTAGCATCTGATCAATATTCTCTTGGTTATCTGAAACTAAAAATTATGTCAAACATATCTTTATAGCACTTAAAGCTGATTTCTGAAAGCAAAATATACCCCTCTCATCAGATAAAATAGACACGTAAAAAGTAAATAAACGAGTCAATAAAGTTTTGTCGCACCTTTTAAAGAATGTAACTGTTATAGTTCTTCCGTAGAAAAATTCCACAATCGTTTTCAAAGAAAAAAAAATAAATAAATAAAATAAAAGTACAAAGAACTTCAAAACACATTTTATCAAAGAAAGAAAAAAAGTCGTTCGTTAATAAAATGTCTCGAATTTCATTTTTAATCCGTTGCCAGTTGTTAAATATAAATAAGGAATAAAATGCTCTCGTGAATGAAAAATTTTTGTTGACAAAAAAAAATCGTCTGATAAAAAAAAATAATAATAATAAATTAAACAAAACAAATAAATAAATAAACAAAAAATCGTCTGCCCAGTCAGTCATTTTTTCTGAGCCTGCATTTCCGCCATGTTTGCGGAGTCGGAGTCGGAATCAGAGTCCTCACAGAAGATTATTCAGTAAAGTACTTTACAATACATTATTTATCAAAACCATTTTCTTACAAAGTTAGTTTGAAGGAAATCCGCCTTGAAGTTCAGAATCAACATTCAATTTAAATTTCTCCGTAGGCGCTCAGGTTAAAATTTTTTCTGAACGGTTCATCATTGAACGAAAAATGGTTCAAATTGAAAAGTGAAATATAGGAATGAGCCTCTCCGAGATCTTTCGAACAAAAAAAAGTTTATTCAATTCGGACGGTTCACTTAAAAGTTATTAAGTGGAGAAAGGTTGTTTGAACGGTTCAATGTTGAACGAAAAAAATGCTCAAATTGAAAATTTAAATACGGTAATGAAGCATCCTTGCCGAGATCTTTTGAACAAAAAAAGTTTGTTTAAATCGGACTGTTCATTCAAAAGTTATTAGGTGTGAGGGCTTGTTTGAACGGTTCAATGTTAAACGAAAAATTGTTCAAATCGGAAATTTAAAAACGGGGATGAAGTATCCTTGCCGAGATCTTTCGAACAAAAAAAAGTTTGTTGAAATCGGACGGTTCACTCAAAAGTTATTAGGGGTGAGAGCTTGTTTGAACGGTTCAATGTTGAACGAAAAATTGTTCAAATCGAAAATGTAGATACGGGAATGAAGTATCCTTGAAAAGATCTTTCGAACAAAAAAAAAGTTTGTTCAAATGGAAGGCTTTCACGGCCGGAGTAAATACTAGTTACGGATTCCGGGCTGTTGTGCCGTGGTCTGGATGACTTTAGTCCCATACGTTTCAATCGCAACTGCGGCGATCATCTTCAGTGGGTGTCGTTGATTTTTTGGCGACTGATGCGAAATTTTCGAACTTGCTGCAAGATTTTAAATTGAAAACGCAGCGCCCTCTACTTTACGGCTCGGGATTGACAGATTTTTGGCATCCAGTCATCTTGTCAATCCCGAGCCGGAAAGTAGAGGGCGCTGCGTTTTCAATTTAAAATCTTGCAGCAGTTCGAAATTTCGCATCAGTCGCCAAATAAATCAACGACACCCACTGAAGATGATCGCCGCAGTTGCGATTGAAACGTATGGACTAAAGTCATCCAGACCACGGCACAACAGCCCGGAATCCGTAACTAGTAAAAAAAAGTTTGTTCAAATCGGACTGTTCATTCAAAAGTTAAGTATCGCGGGACCGTTGTTTGAACGGCTCAAAGTTGAACCAAAAAATTGTTCAAATCAAAAAATCAAATATCGGAATGAGCATGTACTCGCCGAGATCTTTCCAACAAAAAAAAGTTCGTCCAAATCGGAATGTTCATATCAAAAGTTATTAGGGGCGGGACAGACAGACCGACCGACCGACCGACACACACAAAATTCCCCGTCTCAATACCCTACTTTCAAATTTTTAATTTTTCGATATTTATTTCATTTTTTGTGTTTCTTTTTGACTTTTTTTTACTTGGCGATGTTTTTTTTACTTGCGATATTATTTTGGCACTTTTTTGACGTCATTCCGAGCATTTATTCTTTTTTTTAAAATGGCAACGGATTAAAGTGAATTCGAGACATTTTTTAACGATTTTGCTTTTTTTTTTTTTCTTCTTTATAAATGTGTTTTTCGTCTTTCTTTTATTTTTTAAAACAGAGATCTAGGAAGAAGTAACAGTACATCAAAAGGCGACAAAACTTTGTATTTTTATTCTATTACTGTTTATTTAGGCTCTTTATATACACTGAATTATTCGCCAAATTTTAGTAAACTATATTTACATTTAAGAGGTACTTTGAATATTTTGTGTAGTGGCACAAATGCGAACGTAATAAGAAAATAATGATAGTCTAACGATTATTGTCTATTGACTTTTTTATATCTCCGAAGAAAAAAAGCGTGCAATCACAAAATGAACTATATATCTGAAAAACCAATGAAATGCAGAAAAGTATGAAAACTAATCAAATACGGGAAAAAAAAAAAAAAAAAAAAATTTAAATACATTAAATATATAGTAATTCGCTCATTAATTCTTGCAATAGTTTTTAGGGTTACTTTTTTGCAACTTTGAAACCTTTTCTGTGTTCCTGTACCACTTGAAGAAGACACTGTCTTTGTTTTTCGTCGTTAGTGATAGTCTTAACAAATGCTTCAATATGGGCCATGCTACGCTCCGTATTGTCGTTTACAATCCTCAGTTTCTTTGGTAGTATAAAGCCTTGTTGGTAGCTATCTTAAAGATTCCAATGCTCAGGATCAAACAGCTGATATATTTTGAGTTTCTTCTTTACATGAATAAGGACGCTAAAAATATTCCAAATCATTTCTTAGTGCTTGCACAAAAAGGGTTGCTGGGAACCCAGCTCTTAGATATTATTTCCTATTAACGATAAGAATGTGAAAGAAATCACATTCATATGTTACGAATACCTTTTGTTTGTCCAGTTGCAAGTTTGAACTGTTTGGGAAATATCCATAACTTGAAGCCATAAAGAATCTTTAACACAGATATAACACGAGGAACCACTCCTGGTTCACGAAAACATACACCAAGAGAAGGTGCTCTGCTCAAGAAAATCGCACTAAGCTCTAGTATCTTCCTTGGACACTTCTTTTACATGGGTCATCAGAAGTTAACTTTGCGCAACTTCCATTACTAGTTGCACGTTGCTCTGAATGTGCTACCAACTCCTCAACCTCATCGTTCCTCACTCCAGGTTTAAAATTAGAATGTTTTATTCTAGACTATGATTGCTAAAACCGCTTAAAAAGCAGTATTGTAGATCCAATGGCACTAGATGGTTCCACGCAATTGCGTGAACATCGCATCTGACATTGCACGCAATCAAATACCTCAATTCTACTTATTTCTCGGTTTATCGGTTAAAATACCGAGAGACCAAGAGTAGAATAGATTTCGGTTGTAATACCACAGAAAACACAATGTCTAAAATATAATGGCGGAAAGCACAATATAAAAGTTGATTCCCTAGTTTTTTTTTCCCAAGTTCAAACATGCTCCAACTTTAGTACTGGCAATGCATGTCGTGTTAAAACACATACCACGTACGAGCTCAGTAAGTTCCCATTTATCTAACTGGTTATCGTATAGTAGCATTTTCAGTAGCAATTCCAATGCCTGACTAACTTACTAGAATCCAGAAGTAAATCATCAATGCTTGCGGTCCTGATACTATACTGGTATGAAACCCGCCGATCATCCTTCATTTTCCCAATATATTTTGCATAAGTTTCGTTCCAGTGAACTATCAAAGGAAGTCCTAGATTTAAACGACTTTTGTAAGTTAACGGCCAATTCAGAGCGAATAATTTGCATTTACCGTTTTATGACTTTGTCAAATCCTCCCCATTTTGATCCATACTTTGTACTGTAGCAGCTACTATCAAAGTGGATTTCTGTCACTTATACTGGGCCCTGTCTAGAGTGGATGCTAGGTGTTTTAGCCAAATAAACTCATACACCTCAAACAACCGAAAAGAAAACAGAAACCACAGCCCGAGCTTGCAGCTGCATTTTACCCAAACTCAGAAGAGATAATGCAGCTTTGGAGCGGGGGGGGGGGGGTAATCGTTACAACTCACTTTGAGTTATTATTTTGTTGACTAATTACTTAGTAGAGTAAACTAACGTTTTAAGTTATTCTATTTTATATGAAGAATAATATTATTTCGGGTAATGAAGCTATATACTCCAACTCTCGAAATAGCTATTTTCAACAGAAATCGATCGCGTTGAGCGACCTCTAAATATTATTCAATTGAGCTAAAATTTTACATACATCACATTCATGAATAGTGTAAAAAAACTGCGGGGTAAGACCAGAGAAATTCAAAAAAAAAAAATTTTTGAATCACCATAATATATATATATATATATATATATATATATATATATATATATAGGGAATGGTACAATACCAATCTAAAATACTTGTGCGCCACCATGTCCAGCATGGCGAATAAGCAGCGACCGGTTGATGAGGCATGTTGACAGACTGCCAATCTGAAAAGGAAACCACCCGGCAACTAAGGTCCAAAAAGAAGTAATATAGCAACATTCCTGAAAAATGATGGACTGCAAATGTATGATAGTTATTCTGTGGTTGAGACAAACTGATCTGTAGAAAAAATTGTGTTTGTGAAATTTGTTTCTATAAAATAAGATTTTTCCTACTTTTTTATCTCTATTAACATTTATGCACATGTCACAACGGGTTACTAGCTATATTATTCCCGCTGCAAAAAACTCTTTAACTTGAACTTCTTACAAGAAAAAACACACTACAAAAACAAATAATAACCATAGCGATGATAATAATAACTATTGTAACAAAGAAAAAAAAAGTTGCGCAGAAAGAGAGGTGGAAATTATTCTTTTATCAAATTTTAAAATATTTCAATTTTTTTTCCGTCATGTAAAATTTTGTATTTATTTCAGGGGTGATTGTGAGTTCATAAAAAAATACCTGAACGTTTTAAAGTGGGGGGAGGGGGGGGGGGTTAAACCAAGGCCCCTATTACTTAAGCACACCTAGGTTTATAATTATACATACATAATTAATTTCCTTTCATAAACTAACACATTTCATATGTTCAAATAGTTTTTAGTCAAAATATTGTACATGTATTTAATTAAATTGTAAATGAGCAATAAAGATACTTTTGAGCTGGTGATGAGCAATTATCTCCAAAAAAATATTTTAAGGAGAAAGCAAAAGTCTAACAGAATTACTGTTTGTTGTGCGAAAGCATTTATGAAAAGTAATAAAAGTTGCATTTGTTACATTTTGTTGCATTTCATTTATTTGTCTTCTAACTAAGGGTAATCAACATCAAAAGTTCAAAAGTGAGAAAAATTTGATTCTCATATCGGATGCAAATAAAATAATTTAGTAAGTTAAAAAAACAATTAGAATTTTCATCTTAACATTTCTATTTGATGAATATTATTAATAATTATCGGTATAATCATCGAAAATTCGAAAAGAAAAAAATCCGAAGGTGGGAAGATAAAAGCATAATTAAAAATATTTTATTTTCGGTATTTTCGAACATGAAAATACAGGAAATCCGGTAAATTACCGGAACATAATCACCCCTGTTATTTAACAAACTATATTGGTAAAAAATACTCGTGGTACGGCAACACTTATCTACGAGGGGAGCTGACTCATCCGACATTTTGGTTCCAAAACGGTGGGCGTGGAACCACTGGTATCTGTACTCAAGTTGCATTGAAGAAAAGTGGAAGCTAAGCTTGAATTGTAGCTGCATAGATGATATTTGACTATTTTTGTCTATATGACAAAAAAATTTATCAACTGAGGCTTAAAACACGTGCAATATGAAAATAGACCCAATTTCAAGAAACATTTCCCAATAAACTGTTTTTAAATTCGAGAAATAAGTTATCTTTTTTAATTTACCTAATATGGGGCTTTATCCAACTAATCATAAGTTATTTTACGCCAGAGTAACCAGGTATAATATTAATGTGTTTCAAATACCCGTAACAAGGCTGAATCCAAGAATGTTTTGGAACCAAAATGTCGGATAAGTCAGCCTGTCTTCCAAGGCCGTATCCAGAAAAAAATTTCGGGAGGGGCCCAGTTTCGCACATCGCCCAAACACACATACATTTTTGTGTGTGTTATGAGTCTAATTTCTAGTTGCCCCCCCCCCCCCCCCCCCGCGATGTTTGATGTGTGTGTGTGAGTGTTTTGTTTTTTTTTCTCTCATTTCTTTATTCTTATTGTTTTCTAGAACTAGAACCCTTATTAGGGGTAGGGGTATCAAGAGAGATATGCAATGAGAACTTTTTTAAGTGGGGTAGAATATCTGTAATTTTAGGGGGTCCGGGGGTTTCTCCCCCGGGTAAATTTTTGAAAAAAAGTTTTAAAATTCTGCATTTTGAGGCCTTATATGGGGCAATTGGGACTTCAAAAACATGTTGGAAAAGTAGGCAAACAACAATCTCATAAATTTTCTGCATTCTTTTGCAAACTAAGATTAATCAAAGCATAAAAAAATGTTTAGTTTAACAAACGATTAACATTAAGAGACAGAGAGGAAGGACAAGGGAGGAGAAAAGATTAACACATTATCACTTGCTTACATGGGCTTTCACTATAGTTACATAGTAGTTTTTGATCAGTTCCCCAACTCACCGACAGAAACAGCACTTAGTAACATAAAATAACCAATAGTATAAAACACATAAAATTCTTTAAAAGAAAAGTGTAGAGATTTAAAAAATAATTAACGACAGAGTAACATTCTGGCCATTTAGTTAATTCATAGTTTAATTACTTGATGAGAAATAGGATTGAAGCACTTTTAAAGGAGTTTCAAAAAGGTATTTAAGGATTTTCAAAGACTCTAGACCAGTTAAAATTCTTTAAAGCATTTCATTTGCACTTTTTAGTTTTTGAAGTTTTAAAAGTTGATTGGACAGTCTTACGAAATTGTTAAAACTTTGAAAGACACATCTTTTAAAGAATAAAAATTGATATTAAAAAAATACTTATAACGACAATTTTCAATCACTAGTACTGCAGAAAACGAAAAAGAATACAGGAAGGGTAATATTTTTTCTCGTGCTTAACATATTAATAAAGGAATCAATTACAAAGTAACTTCTATAAAATACTGAATTAGGTATTTAATGAATAGTCAGAAATGAAACATGTGAGTCACAAAAAATTATTTTTGAAAATATGCTACAAAAAATGCTGGAATATGATTTTTGCATTACGCAGAATATTTTTTTAATCAAGGAGCTGAGTTTCCCACAACTTGATGCCCACCTCCCCATTTGTGTTAAAAACTTTAAAATTCAAAGTTTACATCTACTATATTTAACAAAGTTTTCAAGGTTTTTAAGCATTTGTAAATGGAATTTTTTTTAATTAACCATTTGTCTAAGATTGGTGAGCGTCCAACAAAGTAGAGGGTCTGTGAACGTATTCGTTTTTGTGTGGTCTTGTTTATTGAAGACATATTTAGCTATTAAAATCCTTCGAGGGTTACAAATGCTTATAAATGGGGACCAACAAAGTACCCTCTTATTTGAATCAGGGCGGCGAGAAGCAATATCAGCCTAATCGGAAACTAGGGGTCCGGCGATTAGGAGGTAAAAATCTGAGTGGTGTAAGTTTTGTAAGTTTTATGGGGGAGAGGGGGGCGCTGATCAAACTGACAAGTAGCTTGCTTTGAGCCTGAACATATTTGGGAAAGAGAGCTGGAAGTGCTAATGAGAGTCTTGTTTTCAAGTATGTTTTGCAACTAATGAAAATTTGAATTGTCTTTTTTTTTTCTTTTTTTTTTTTTGTACTTTTTCAAATTTTTACTCATTTAATAGTTAAAAGAAACAAAAACAAAAAAAAAAAAAAAAACTTTTTTTTTTTGCCATTTGAAATTAAAAAAAAAAAAAGCTTTTTATTTCTGTTTTACATTGTAAAACATTTCGGGTTTCGGGGGGGGGCTCGGGCCCGTCGGGCCCCCCCTCTGGATACGGCCTTGCTGTCTTCTAATGCTTATCAAATGCCAAAATTTTAGTCGTACATGCCTAAATTAGATCCAAGCCCGTGGACCCTGATTTATATCTTATGCACCCCAATAATTTCATTTGGTGATATCGACGCTGAATACCAGCGTAGAACCCTGTGGGTCCATGTTGATCACTTAGAGAAGCATTAGTCTATTTTTTGTTTTTATTGGAAACGCTCAAGTTTCTATTTTTCTTCCACTTGGTGACACTAGATGGCAACAGTTGCGAATCAAAGAAATATTAGCAATGTCGTTTCGACGTGCAGACCGGAATATAATGGAATAATACCAAAAGCATGTTTTTTAAATTTATTCAATTTTGTTTTAAAAATTTCAAGAAGAGATTCGTCTAGGACTGAACGAGCCTTCTTTTGCTTGACCAATGCAAGACTTTACACTAGCTTTCTCTGTCACTTTTTTCGTACTTGCTATTTAAAATACTTTTAAGGAAAAAAAAATCATTCAATATCAAACCAAAATCAACTGTAAAAATGATCATTTGGATTTGCTTCTGACAAATTAAAAGCTTTGGTGGTTAAATATTGTAGTCAAGTCATTATTTCAAGTTTCTAAATGCTATCATTGCATTTATTTCAGTTCAACTTTTCAAATTTTTTTATTTATCCTAAATATCATATAAAAAGAATACTGTGATTGATATATTATGATTGATTTTTTTCTAAAAACTGCACCGCAATACAAGAGTGAATCATCAAAAAATAAAATATTAATGTAATGAGAATCGAGTTTTAATATTAGGTAGAATTACTTAGGCAACAAAAACCATTCAGTTAATGGAGTTGAATTAATTTTGCAGTAAGGTCTATCAAAATGATGTACTTCTGTAAAATCCCAGTTGTTTTCATAACCAGCAGAAAGATGTTAATGTACGAGAAATTATGCGTAATTCTACATTAAAATATAGTAAAAACTCTTGAATCAAGTCATACTAAGCCTAGAAAGTTGTGGATATTGAAAGTTCAGGATTTTTACACTGAATTTTGAGAGTAATTATGCGTATCTTTCAGAATGCAGTTTTTGAATTTTAAATTGCAAGGTAATTTCTTTGTTAGCTAATGGTATGTGAAAGCTTTAGCTTCGCACGTCCTTGTTTAAGAGTGACAAGATCCCCCCCACCCCCTCCCCGCCCGAAATGAGATTCAAAATCTTCTCAAATTGTCTACCCCCCCCCCCGAAAAAAAATATTATAATAATGTTTCAACCTCGCAGTTTCGCCTTAGGAAAACTTACAGAAATCATGAAAGCGGTTTTG
>JAXGGA010005818.1:0-74926 GCA_038373865.1 Uloborus plumipes
TGTAGCTCTAAGTCATCCATCTGCCATTGTCTGTAATTGCCCGTGCAGAACGAATGGAAGAGTAAAGAACGAAAATACTTGGTATTCTGGTGAAAGGAAGAATATAATCAAGTCGAAGAACATGGAACTTTTACTTAGAAATAAAGCAGTATCTCTTTGGGAATGCTACTTGAATTTTATTTCCGTGAAGAATCACCGAGAAAAATAGGGAAGGAAAAAAAACCAACGCACTCTTACTAATATTATATATTACTAGCAGTACCCGCACGGTAATGCCCGTGCAATGAAGGTAAAAGAAGTCAACTGAATAAAGTTAGATTTACTCCTCTTTAATTCAAATGTGCTTCACAACCTTTAAAATTCCACTAAAAGTCCTGCCAAAGTTTAACGTAATTCGCTAAATAAATCAAAAAGACACCAAATTAAGTAACTAACAGGATATATTAATTACTCAAATTTAGTCAATTTTGAAGGCTTAACTCTACACGCAAATTTAAACCACTGAAGAAAGAGCAGTTTCTGGAAAATGGACCTTGCTTCAGTTTTGCGTATAGAGTTAAGCCTTGAAAATTGACTTAATTTGATTAATTAATATCTCATGTTCTAATTAACGGAGAAAAATGTGCTAAAACTTTTCTTTTCAAAAAAAAAAAAAAAAAAATCCTTTCCAGCGATATATAATGTTAGGGCCTGGGGGGAAGTTTCCCCCTCAATTATGCCGGATACACTAAAAATGAGACTAATTAATTAATTTAAAAATAACTAATTCGAAATTTAGAATTCGGCCTTCGAAGTGCGTTTCACGGGGATACGTTCGAATTTTTGGGCCAAGTTTCAGGTCTGTAGGTGCTGTGAGGGCTTATGGCCATCAGTTATAAACATACATACAAACAAACAGGGAACTGTCATCTTTTTATGTAGATTTCTCTGCTTGTTTTTCTGTCACCATGTGATATCTTCCTTGTTCCTTTATCAAATTCCATGATTCATTCTTCATTTTAAAGGTTATTCTGCCGGCTACTAACGAAATATATACCCACTGTCGATTTTTTTTTAGCAAGAATCCGTTTTTCCCCTGTTTTTATATTACACATTACTTTAATGAATAGCATTCGTACTATGAAGACGCATTGGCTTGGTTGAATAGAGCTTTGCAATAGAAACGCGAAGAATAAGGGTTCCATCCAGCCATGGAACTAGTGATTTTTAAATGACTTCTTTTGATCCAAATTCCCTAGAATATACCCTAGCAGCATAATCTCATCGGCCGATGATCGGCCATTCATCGAAACCCGATGAAATTCTCATCGGCCGGTGTTAGGATTTCGATGAGTTTTCATCGGGAATTGCTCCAATATGTCTCATCGGCCAATCAGAATCCGAGCAGCAAAATCCGATGAGTTTACGATGAGATTTGGAGCAATTTACGAGCAGTGCAGTCCCGTGCCGATGAATTTAGGATCAATTTTGGATGAAAATACGATGAGAGTTGGATCAATATACGAGCAGTGTAGTTCCGTGGCGATAAATTTTGGATCAAAATACGATGAGAGTTGGATCAATTTAAAGAAAAAAGAGAAAAAAAGAAAAAAGAGCGCAGTTTAGTTCCGTGGTAGTGAATTTTGGAACCTCTTTTTTATTTCCCCCAACCATTTGCGACTGGTCAACTCCAGCATCGAACCCGAGTTATCGGCGCGTAAAGCCAACGCTCTACCACCACGCTACCAAGTCTACGAATAATGAGACCGACACTGCATATTTAACAAAAATTTGAGATTGGGAAAATTTTCATCAGAAAATTTGATCTTTACTACCTCTTTCCGATGAAATCTGTAGCTTGGCATATTTTCATCGGGAAATTTGATTGGAAGTATATAGTTTTCCAATAACACATAGCTCGGTTAATTTTCATCGGGAAATTTGATCGGAAGGATATCATTTTTCAATGGAATATAGCTCATCTTATTTTCATCGGGAAAGTTGATCGGAAGGATATCATTTTCCGATGGAATTTTGCTCATCTTATTTTCATCGGGAAAGTTGATCGGAAGGATATCATTTTCCGATGGAATTTTGCTCATCTTATTTTCATCGGGAAAGTTGATCCGAAAGATATCGCTTTCCGATGAAAAGTAGCTCATCGAAAACCGTGCTCGGATACTGATCGGAACGATGTCGTCGTGCGTTACGGGATCAGTTTACGAGGAGTTAGTTGATCGGCCGAGCAAAATCCGATGAGTTGATGCTACTTGGGTATAATCTTAACTCATTGTAGGATTTTAAACCACAGTTGTACTATTGGATTAAAACTCGGCGATATCACTTGCTGATATATTACCAAGATTTCGTTTGGCAGGTTTTTGTTGCCGGACAAATTTGGCAACAAAAGCGATATGCCAAATCGAACGAGAGAGTACTCCCTTAAAATCACCGTTAAAATTCTCGATATGTGTGATATATGAATGTCTGTAAAATGTCCTCTCTAGCATCGGTTGTTAACAAACTAGGGGTGTAACTATTTTAAGTATTTTTCTCCTTACTTTTAAGGCCCTATCGTAAGGCAGTTCTGCCATGCTAAGCGCAAAAGTGGTATCTGCAGTCGACCTCAAACTGAGATATAACTCTTTAAAGTTTTGCGCCACCATGTATTTGATTCAGATGAAACTTTTTCAGAATTTTTTAAAAAATATTTCTTATTCTCAAATGAATACATAATTTTGTAATTAGGTAAAATGCGTTACAAAGAGCCACCTGGTGGCGATAACTCAATTTTGTTAAAAAGTGCAGGTGCTTATGAACCTCAAATATGTTCCATTTCTTTTATTTTCTTCTTCTTTTTTTTTTTTTGGTGCAAATTCAAGCCTCAGACTCCATTAAAAAAAACCCATCGCGTTTAGTTGCATCAGAAAACGCCATTCTTTTACCTTGCTTTTATAGACGTTAAAAAGTGTCTAAAAAGTTATGCATTTAAGATGTCCTTTGCTTCTAAAACGCGTCACGCGTAGTAACGCACCCATTCTTTTAAGTTATTTAAAAATATCGATTATTTAATACTGTCCGTCCATGAAGCCCGCAGCTAGCACTCGCGAACCATTCCACTTAAAAAAGGGATGATGGGTTGTGGTGGAAACTTTCCGAAACTTTCAATTTAATATTTGTTTTTGCTGTCCTTTTGACATATTCAACTAAACTATGTATTTCAAATTTGCGTCGTTCTGCGTTGTTTGATACGGCTCAAAATGCTTCCTATTATTCTTCCACTTACTGTTATTTTTCCCATTACCCCTATTTTAGTAAGATCAGAGAAGATTGCGCATGCGCAAATACGCGGAAGGTTTTACCTAAAAAAATCAGACATTAGTTGTGCAATGAAGTAGTGTCGGGATCCGCGTTGAATTTTTATCAAATTTAGAATTGTTCTTCCAATTAAAACTCTTAAAATCATTTATTTCTTTATGTAACAAGGACGCTGCTCTTTCACGAACTAAGTATATATTTACGGTTACTGTTTGCTACTTTTACTTCATTTTCCATACAAGTCACGTGGTTCCATCAATGGAAACGCTGTGCATTCTGTTTGACCCTGACAGCTCTTTATCGAATGACCTCCACCTTTTATTCGCGTTCCTTCGGAAGAGACAACGGAATGCCGGAAGTTTAAAAAAGCCCTCGTATTAGAAAGGCTGCTCGGTTAACAAGCCGTGCCGGTGAACACTGACGACGATTTCTCTCTTTCGAAGAGGCTTTCTGTTTCTTCGTTTTGAGGCCTTTGTCTGTGGCCTTTCCAACAAAAAAAAAACGGTTTCTGAGGACTGCAAAACTTTGCATTCATTTTTTACTAGTTAATACTGTCTGATTTTCTTAGGTAAAACCTTCCGCGTCTTTACGCATGCGTCAGGTCTTCACCGATCTTACCAAAATGGGGTGTTAGGTAAGATAACAATAAGGGGAAGAATAATAAGAAGCATTTTGAGCCGTATCAAACAACGTAGAACGACGTTAATTTCAATACATATTTTAGTTGAATGTGTCAAAAGGATATAGCAAATACAAGTTTTAAATTGAAAACTTCGGAAACTTCCCACTCACAACCAATCAACCTTTTTATAAGTGGAATGGTTCGCGAGTGCTAGGCGCAGCTTTCACGGATGGACACTACTGTCTGTTTGCGTATTCTGCGCCTGGCAGCCACGAACGCTTCCATTTGAAAAAGGAGAGATAGGTTTAGGATGCGCACTTCCCGATGCCTTCAGTTTTTGTTCGCTTGCTACTTCCTCGTTGGATTCCCCCCTTTTTCGAGAAAGTCAGAAGAGACTTGGAGCGTGCGCAGATTCGACGGAGGTTTCGTGAAAAAATGTTAGACAGTACGCCGATATGTCCTGATGTAAATATTGTGATTAACACTGAAGTACCGTGTGGAGCAATTCGAGTCAGTTAAACTTTTAAATAATAAGTACAATTTCTGAAAAATAAATAATACCATCTCCAAAATTGCTGGATATTTTGTGCGTACAGTTATAAATATGAGCTCATCTACTTCATGGTTGGTGAGCATTAAGACAGGTGTATGTCCTTGCATAAATATTGTAATTAAAATAGATATTCCACGTTGAGCTCCTGAAGTCAGTTAAATGTTAGTAAAAAGTGCAATTTCTACGAAAAAAAACAAGCAATTGTGTCCTAAAGTTAACATACTGTCTCCAAAATTACTAAACATTTTGTACTGTGTACATACAGTTATTATAACTTAAGTTTATCAACTTTATCGTTGTTGGATTGAGAGAGCTACGTACCTTTAACTAAATAACGTAATCAAAATCGAAATAGCGTTTTAAGTCTGTCGGTTAAAATGCTAATAAGTACAATATCAAGAAATAAAATAAATTTAAAAAATGACATCTTCACGGGATTGGTAGACAAAAGCTATGTTTTAACTGAACAACATAAACTAAAATATATTTACTTTAAAAAGAGTAAAATAATAAAAAACAAGATGATTAAAAATAGACCGCACAAAGACCGCACAATTCAATTAACCCATTAATGTCTAGCGTCCTTTTTAGGGACGGTCCAAAAAAGGGTCTGAATTTCTCCAAAATGAACATTTCAACCAAATAATATTGTTCAATTAGTACCTTGGTACTGTTTCAATTAGAGATGGAACGAAGCGGCATTTGGCCGAAGCGCCGAATACCGAAGCTTCGGCCAACTAATGGCCGAAGCTTCGGCCGAAGCTTCGGCTGGCGCACATATTGAAGTTTTGGGATTAAATGCATAATAAATGCGTAGAGTTTTATACTTTTCTCCATATGTTTTAATACTCTTAGCGTTACACAACATTTTCAGCTTACTGAGTCATTCTTAAATTAATTTCACTAATTAAAAGTTTTCTTGTTTTGTTTTGCTTTGTACTGCTAGTGCAAGAAAAGACGACATTACTATTTTCGTTTTGCAAATTAGTAGTAGGAAGCTCTACTTGGAACATGAAAAGCTCAGTCTGCAATTCAGTTGATGTTTTATAATAAAAAAAACTGATATGATCATGTATTATAATACCATAGAACTACCCAATCTACTACTATTTACGCTGTGTTATACACTGAAGTGACAAAAGTCATGGGATAGCAATATGCAAATTTTCAGATGGCAGTAGCATCGCATAGAACAGGTATAAATGCGCAGTGCTTTTACAGAGCTTTCATTTCTGTTCAAGTTATTCATGTGAAGAGGTTTTAACGTGATGATGACCGCACGACGTGAATTAACAGACTTTGAACGCGGAATGTTAGTTGGAGCTAGACGCATGGGTCATGCCATTTCGGAAATCGTTAGAGAATTCAACATTCCCAGATCCACTGTGTCAAGAGTGTGCCGAGAGTATGAAATTTCAGGCATAACATCCCACCATGGACAGCGCAGTGGTCGACCGCCTGCACTTAAAGATCGAGACCGGCGACGTCTGCAAAGAGTCGTAAATTCTAACAGACAAGCAACACTGCGTCAAATCACCGTAGAAATCAATGTGGGACGTACAATGGACGTGTCTGCTAGAACTGTGCGGAGAAATTTGGATTTCTTGGGCTATTCCAGCAGAAGACCGACTCGAGTGCCTTTACTGACAGAACGACATCGCTTGCAGCGACTCTCGTGGGCACGTGAGCATATCGGTTGGTCCCTAGATGAATGGAAAACCGTGGCCTGGTCCGATGAGTCACGATTTCAGCTGGTAAGAGCCGATGGTAGGGTTCGAGTGTGGCGCAGACCCCACGAAGCCATGGACCCAAACTGTCAGCAAGGCACTGTTCAAGCTGGTGGTGGTCCGTAATGGTGTGGGCTGTTTTTTCATGGCATGGACTTGGTCCTCTAGTGCGACTGGACCGAACATTGACTGGAAATGCTTATGTGCAGCTACTTGGAGATCACTTGCAGCCATTCATGGACTTCATGTACCCAAACAACGATGGGATTTTTATGGATGACAATGCGCCATGTCACCGGGCCACAACTGTTCGCAATTGGTTTGAAGAAAATTCTGGACAATTCCAACGAATGATTTGGCCACCTAGATCGCCCGACATGAATCCCATTGAGCATTTATGGGACACCATCGAGAGGTCTGTTCGTGCCCAAAATCCTGCCCCATCAACGCTTTCACAATTATGGACGTCTATCGAGACAGCATGGCTCAATATTCCTGCAGAAGACTTCCAACGACTTGTTGAGTCCATGCCACGTCGAGTTGTTGCACTTCGCCGGGCAAAAGGAGGGCCGACACGATATTAAGAGGTATCCCATGACTTTTGTCACTTCAGTGTATATTTATCTTAATATTCTTAATGCAAAATGCTTCAGTTTTTGGTGAATTCGAAAAAATAGTAGGGTAAAAGCACCAGTAGTCGGCTATTTAAGAGATCTTTTGTTGATCTTGGCTAACCTAGAACTTTCAGCTATCAATACAGTAACAAAAACAAGTAAAACTTTACAAGGATGAACCTTTCTGATAGTGAATCATCTACTTGTTTCAGAAATTAAAAAAAAATATGTTAAAATCCAAGCTGTTGTCAACACTAGTAAATGCTCCAGTAGTCGGCCACAGAATCATCTTACCTGGAAAATAAGCAGAATCTCAATCTTGGATGACGGGCACACCATTCAAAATGAAATGACTCATTACTAATTCAAGAAAAAGTACCCGAAACTTAACTGCCACTGATTGATGATTGAGGATAAGTACATGAATGTGTGAATGCGTCATATCTGATTTTGAATTAAAAATGTACTACTATTTATGAGGAGTTTTATGTCATTGTGGCCGACTACTGGAGCACTTACCCTATCATGTATTCTTTTTTACTTGTCTTTCATTCGCTGCATAAATTTGAGGCCGAAGCGGCCGAATCACAACTCATGCTTCGGCCAGACCGAAGCTTCGGCAAATTGGGCAAATTGGCCGAAGCTTCGTTCCATCTCTAGTTTCAATTCGTTATTAACAGATTGCAGCATATAACCATTGTAAAGTGTGTTCTGTAGCAGTTTTAGCATGATCTTTATCAAAAATGACATCGTTCATAATTTCAAGAAAAAAAGCTAAGTTTTCAAAGTTATTCCCGGCTTCCCAGTTTATGTTAATTACAGATTTTATTTCTTCTTATAAAATGTCTTTTTAAGTAATATATCGTTGGCAGAAAAAAAAATTTAGTAAAAAAAGTATGATCCCTATGGGGTCTGTTGTAACTTTTAAAGGACGATTTTTCTTTCCTTAATAAAACAAATATTTTTTACACAATATTTTTTAATTTTTTTCCCTGTCCATTAAACACTGTTTGTAACCAGCATACAAAATATCTTTGGAAAAAAAATGTCAGGCATTAATGAGTTAAAGAAAAGATTCATATCATTGGCAGTTGCTCTAAAAAGCAAGAAAAAAAAAATTCTCTGACAAGTGCAAAGATAGAAAGAGAGTAAACAAGCAAACAATTTTTTCGCAAAAGTGCTTTTACTCATACTTACTGTACTTACAGTACTACATAATTCATTGAAATGCAAATTTAGATATGATATTTTACTGGTTTTTTTTATCAACACACAACTGGTGAGAAATTGAACTATTTTTGTTAGAGAAAAAGAAAAATTGTAGGTTTTTTTTTTTTTTAATATTATTGATTTTACCCTTGAAGATAAGCTAAAAAATTCGTAGCATCACAGCGAAGTTTTTTTCAACCTCTGCCACTTCCTGTCATTACTGATCTTGAAATTAAAATATGATAATGTCCTCTACGAGATTTAAATTTCTTTTTTTTACCGATAGAGGGCAATAGTTGAGTAGCATGACTCACCTTTTCTGCAGCAAACAGAATGGAAAAAAATCGTTCAAAATGAAAATCAGCACATAGATGAGGGTTTGAAGCCACAGCGCCCCATTTCATCGCATAAACATACAACTTGCATACCTAAAATAGAAAAAAAAATGCTTGTTTTTATTAAATAAAATAATTCTTCCAAATTGCGACTGCGTAATTTACGCTTTTTATTTATCGTCCATAATTTCCTTGTAAAACGTTCGTAAACTCCATGAAATGTATTTAAATATTGTTGTTGAAAAAGTTTTAAAGGATGAGAGAGAGAGAATAACAAATTATGTGGTTTAATTTCGAAGATAACTTTCGATTCCAGATGAAGGATTTTGATTGGTTTGTTATATCAATCTCAAAAAATTCAAGGAGTCTAGTCGATTTCTCTTTCTCAATCACATCATCTGAATTTCTAATGTAAGCAACAATCAGCTTTTCGTTATTTTTGCAATTGATATGGTTTTGTGGGGAAATAGTTAACCTTAACAGTATAATTAACGTAAAATCAATGGAATTTCTATTGCATTCAAAAAATCCATATGACATTGAAGCGCGATGAGAAAATGTATTGAATGACAATTAGCTTAAGCCTAGATATTGCGTTTCAGTTGATAAAACATTGTGGAACAAATTAATTTGTTTCTAATAAATGAAAGTTTTCGTAATTAAGGATTGGCGATTGGAGCCATATGATTACTTCGCGTTCATAATTTTGCGTGCATTTTAGTTTCAGATTATTTATTCACATTGAATGTTATATTAAAGTAGCACTAATGAATCGTAATATTTTTAAATTTATACCATAGTACAAGAAGCAATTACCGCAAGGGAAAAAAAAAAGCTATAAAGCTATGCAGTAGAAATGTTTGCAATAGTAATATTTAATAAAAGATGCAGTTAAAAAATATAATCTATATATATAAAGATGACGGTGTTCGTTTGTCTGTTTGTACGTTTGTAACCGCTGGCCAGAAGCCCCCGCAGCACCCACAGACCTGAAACTTGGCCCAAAAATTCGAACGTATCCCCGTGTAATGCACCTCGAAAGCCAAATTTTTAATTTCGAATTAGTTATTTTTAAATTAATTAATTAGTATCATTTTTGGTGTATCCGCCATAATTGAGGGGGGAAAACCTTCTTCCACCCCATAACATTATATATCGCTGGAAAGGGTTTTTTTTCCTGAAAAAGAAAAGTTTTAGCGCGTTTCTGTCCGTTAATTAGGGCAGGAGATATTAATTAATCAAATTTAGTCAATTTTCAAGGCATAACTCTACACAAAAAGGAAATACTAGATCCATTTTCCGTACAAGCTGCTCTTTCTTCCGTGGTTTAAATTTACGTATAGAGTTAAGCCTTGAAAATTTACTGAATTTGAGTATATCTCCTGTCTTTTTGATTTATTTGGCGAATTGTTTTAAACTTTAAAAGGACTTTTAGTGCAGTTTAAAAGGTTGTGGATAAAACGGTAAGACTAGAATTTTCTATGCGATATTTAAAAAAAACTCTTTTTTTAAAATACTATGAGATTTATAGCTGCGATGCCTAATTAGTGAATTTGAGGTGAAATATAAGGATATGTTCTTAAAAATTAAAGTTTTGCTGTGGCCAATAACTCTCTCAACATTTTTAGAAAATTATAGTAATTGGCCCCCTATGATGAGAACGTTATTGATAACTCTAAATGGGTAAAATCCTACTTTAGGGTCCGAGTTTGGCGATTTTTTCAGACTGTAGCTTAAGGTTGCAATCATTTAGCTTAAAATCGCCATATAATCCAATCATCCAATGATAATTCTGAGGTTGCCAGATTGAATAATTTATCGCCGGACCTTAAACTAGGATTCATCCCTCTAAATGTTTAGCAACAAAAAATCAGATGAAGAATTTAATGTATTAAATAAGCTCATGTCTCTAAAAGACTTCCAAAATATTTTTGGAGGCGAAGTGGACAAGAATTTATCGCCGGACCTTAAACTAGGATTCATCCGATAAAAGCACCGAAATATTAGGAGGAAGTTTCAAATAACACATGACTGTTATACAAAGTTTGGCGCTTTTATTTCCAGAATGATTTTTCTAAAAACTACTCTACCAATACTGACTGCAATTATAACAACAAATGCAAATCTGACTAATGAAGATAATGTGACAGCAGCAACAGTTGTGATAACTCCTCTGAAAACTCCTATAAATTTGTATACGCCATCTATTTCGGTTAATCTGTGCTTTGGGTCCCTTTTCTCGCCAAACACGGATTTCGGTTTTGTCGCCATAGAAACGCCATTTCTGCGTAATGTCTCTCGGAGCTTTCAACTACGCGAGACAACAAGGAAAAACGCGCCAGTTGGCTATTTTTTGAAAATGCGCCAAGCAGGGACCCAAAGCGCATTTTCACCTCTACTTCAAACAAAACAACTCATTGTAGCAAATTTATCGATGATTACCAACGAAATGCGCCAAAAAGTAGGAGACATTTCTTAATAGGATAGACAATTGAACTATTCTTTATAATTTCTGAGAGTTACAGAGCAGCTATTGAAAACAATGAACAAAAAAAGCAGCAAAAAAGTGAAAAATAAAGAAAAGAAAAGAAAATGGAATGGACAAGCAGCTGTACAGGAAGGAAATGCTTTAAAGAAGACTAAAACAAATAAAGAGAAGTCAAAAAATAGAAAAGGGAAAGATGGAGAAAGATATTGAATGCTATAATGTTATAATATATTTAATGAATGGAAAATAGATTCTATTAACGATATAATACCTTCATACAATGGTATACTATATTCATGTAAAGGAATAAGATTTTCATATGTATATGAATAATCCAGTATACCATTGAATGTTTACATGGCCAATAACTATGATAAGATGGCCAATTACTATCAATTTGACATTTTTTTTTTTCGTTGACTTTTTTTTAATAATATATCTGAAAAAGTGTTTTCAGACAGTAGTAAAATGCATTAATATAGTATCATATGAAGTATTTCTTATTAATGCAGAAATATTTCATTTATTTTTTATTTCAAGCATACAAATACGATGTCGCTAAAGTGGCCAATTACTATACCGCTTCATCTATAATAATTTTACTTCAGAGGGTTGGAGTGAATTTAAATTTATTCAGTAGACTCCCTCCCCATTTAAATGCACGGGCATCGCCGTGCGGGTACTGCTAGTCTGTATATATAAAGATGACGGTGTTTGTCTGTTTGTACGTTTGTAACCGCTGGCCAGAAGCCCCCACAGCACCTACGGACCTGAAACTTGGCTCAAAAATTCGAACGTACCCAGCCCTCGTGCACCTCGAAGCCCAAATTTTTAATTTCGAATTAGTTATTTTTAAATTAATTAATTAGTCTCATTTTTGATGTATCTGCCATAATTGAGGGGGGAAAACCTCCCCCCACCCCAAAACATTATATATCGTTGGAAAGGGGTTTTTTTTCTGAAAAAGAAAAGTTTTAGCACGTTTCTGTCCGTTAATTAGAACAGGAGATATTAATTAATCAAATTTAGTCAATTTTCAAGGCCTAACTCTACGCAGAACTGAAACACTAGAGCTATTTTCCTGATCAGCTGCTCTTTTGTCCCGGAAGTTACTTTGTGGTTTAAATTTGCGTATAGATTTAAGCCTTGAAAATTTATTCAATTTGATTAATTAATATCTCTTGTTACTTACTTAACTTTCTGTCTCTTATATTTATTTGGCGAATTGATTTAAACTTTAACATGACTTTAAGTGGAATTTAAAAGGTTGTGGAGCACATTTGAATCAAATATAATAATTTTACTTTAGAGGGTTAGAGTGAATTAAACTTTATTTAGTTAACTTCCTTTACATTTGTTGCACGGGCATCGCCGTGCGGGTACTGCTAGTATTAAATAAAAACAAAAATTTTCATTTTAAAAGAGACAAAATTAAAATGAAAAAGGTATTCTAAAGGTTTTCATTAAGATGAATTTGGTACAAGATTTTGTTAAGTTAGATATGACTTTAAAGAATCATTCCTAATTAACACCGTATCTAATCGGTTAGTCATATAATCTACAATAACAACAAATATTCGGTCCTTTTCTTTTTTATGAAGGTTTTAAATGGCACAATGAAGATGCTCCAGGAATAAATGATTCAATTGAAGAACAATAGTGTGATTCAATTCATTCTTCACCAAATGCTTGCGAGTATGGATAGATCTGGATAACATAAATCCGGGAAAAGCATTTCACTAAATTTTCTTGTTTTTGTAAGAATCTGTATTCGTTAAAAACAAAGTGGTAAAAAGTGGAGCTGCGTAGTGGTGGTAAGCATCCTCAGGCCAGATTTGTTTTATACAAAAAATGGGCTTTTGATAAAATATCTTATCTTATATAAATCCCCAGGTAGCACAAAAAACGTTTAAACGTTTTATAAACGTTTTTAATCCGTTGTCACAACGTTAGTAACCATTTTACAACCTTTAAAAAACGTAGTGTGCTACTTGGGTCTGCATTCCTTAGTTGCAGTGTAAACCTGCATTGCAAGAAATGAACTGTTGTTTTTACAGTATAATTTTGGCAGCTGTAGTTCCAATTTAAAACTGTAAAATGCGCAGTAATGAACTGTAAATCTAGCAGTTTTACAGTTTCTTACTGTAAAGTAAGCAATTTTACAGTTTATAGACGTAAAATTTAGCTGTATTATACTGCAAAAACAACAGTATAATACTGGCAGCAGAGGTTCCAATTTAAAATTTTAAAATGCACGGTAATAAACTGTAAAATTAGCAATTTTACTATTTATTACTGTAAAATTGTCAATTTTACAGTTTAATACTGTAAAGTTAGCAATTTTATAGTCTATTTTTGTAAAATTAGCAATGTTTGCAGTTTATTACTATAAAATTAGCTGTATTACACTGTAAAAACAACATTCATTTTTTTAGTGTGTCTGTCACTTGAAATAGAAAGTCTTTCAGATTTTATAAATTATTTATTTTTCTTTCTTTGTTTTTCATTTCCTGAAATAATTCCACTACAGTTTTCGCCTAAAATTAGCTAACTTTTCCCTCCAAATAATCATCTGCTTCATAAAACGAACGCATTAAAACGGAAATGGTGAACAACTTAATTAACAGTAGAAATGAAGTCTTTAAAAAAAAGAAAAAGAAAAAAGTAACATTTTATAATTAACTTAACATGAATAGGTGGAGTAAGTCAGTCAGTCCGTAAAACTCATTGTATGTAATTTAGTTTTGCTATTCAAGGCCATGCTTCTGACACAGGTGACAATCGAGGTCAATACGATTAAATTAGATTCTTATGATCTCAGCTATTTATAGATAACTTTTTTGTTGGTAAATATGAATGTCCTTTACCATTGTCTTTCTAAACATGTCTGCGGTTGGGAGATGTAATTAAAGATTACACTTTACAAGCTGCAAAATAAATTGGCTTCTTACTCAGATTAACAGCGGTGGTACTATTTGTAGTACACTGAACATAATTTGTTACTCAAGGTAAATTTATAAATTCCAATTAAAATGCGAACACGATAACATTGAATAGCATTTTGCTTTTAGCTGTTTCGTTGAAGTCTGGAAGCTGCGTTCCCTGCCAATAAGAGAGGCTAACAGATGCTATCTTCAAGCAATTTATTTTTTCATTCAAGCATTGATGCTGGAATATGATTATGAAATATATTAAAAACTTCGGCAAAATGATGAAAATATCTTTTAAAAATTGAGATACATGTTCGTTGACTTATGAAGAATTATAGGTTTCATTTCTTTTCATTACAACGCTCATACAACAAGTATTATTGCTCTCAAACGTAGCGGTTTCCTACTAAATTTGAATTTCGAAGCTCGTTTAAAAACAACTTATGTATGTACGTATGTATGTATGTATCTATCTAGCATAACTCAAAAACGGTATGCCATAGAAGTTCCTCGTTTGGCATGTAGGCTCTGAGGAGGATCTAGTTCTGCCCCTCCCCTTGTGGTTGCATTCGAATGTTCTCAATGGGGTCTTTTACCCCTTTTTGGGGTAAATCTGTTACTTTCAATGCAGACTAAAGCGATGTTATGATTTGGCGACCAGTTGTCCATGTGTCCAAGAATCGCCAAGCTTTTGATCGCGAAGTATTTATCACTTCGTGGCGACAAATTTGGCGAAAAAAATTATTTTTCGTATTTGGGTTCAATTTGATGCTATTGCCGAAATTTGGCAAATAATCCACTGAATGAAGTTAAAATTGGCGATATTTAGAAGATAAATAATTGTCAAACATTTTTTTTTATTGATTCGTGACAAACGGAATGGGGAGGTAAATGCTTGAATTGCTTTCTCTTAGGCAACGTTATAACAATTAAGGCATCTATTATGAAATTTAAACGTAGAAGGAAGTAGTGTGTGGTTCCACATCAGATTTTTTATTTATGTAATTATTTAAGTTCAGTCTAATGTAACCATCCAGTTATCAGCATCTCTTATTATTACGTGACGCAAACAATGGACATTGTAAAGCGTTAACAGGTATTGCTGCTATCGTTATTGTAACAATGCTAATAAGACTAGTTAAACATACTCTAACAATAAGGAAACTAGATTAACATTATTAGCAGTACAAAAGCTCATTTTCATCTATTGAAACTGGTTAAATCAAACACGTCATTTTGCTTTATAGAAAATAATGGAAATTGTAATAATACTGAGAATGAGCTTGTATAGCGTTTTAGATCAAAATTCAGTAAGTTCGACCAAAAATATTTCTTTAATAGATTTTGCTTTGACAGCTCGCAGCTTTCAAGAGGATGTGCTAAAGGTGCTATAAACACAAGATGACCTATCAGCCATTTTGATGCCATCTATGTTTGTTTGGCAGCATTAACTGTTAGTTGAATAATTTTTTATACATGGCCATTGAAATAGTCTCAGAAAGAAACTATAGGAAAAGGCGATTATTGTGCTAATATATAGGAAACTGCTCGTGTTTTCAGTATCAAAATCGTAGCAATGAGTAGACTTGTTCACTGTATAGTGACTCTAGTTCAACTTTGCGCAAAAATTCCGTAGAAATGAGGAGGAGGAAAAAAAATTGTAGTTGAAAATTTGTGTTTTTTTTTTTTTTTTAATTTCTATTAAATACTTTCGGTCCCAAATTCTATTAGTAAATGCATTTGCGCCTTGCTTCATTGCAACTTTAAACTACTGTGACAATTTCTAAGTTATCCAAATCTTCTCTGTTGGAAATATAAAAATATTCTAAGTGAAAAAGGAGGATTAAAAATAACGAGCATAACTGCATTCTGCAAAAGAATTTGATATTAAATAAATATGCAATTAGTGGGATGGATAACTTTTGGCGCTATTTTTCACTTTAAATCATTTTCGTTTCGGAGAATCGAAAGAGACAACAAGGAATAATGAAGGGAAATTAAATGTGTCATCAACAACGTGATAACGCTCTAACTTCCAAATTAAAGTACAGACACCAGCTTTCAAGGAATGCTTTTTTTGCAGTGAAAAATACAGAGTTTAACAAAGAATCATGAGATTTACCCCCTCTCAATATGCACTCATTAAGTATTTCGATTACCCATTACCTGTTACAGCATCTCTTCGGGAATTCGTCTAGAACGGTACATGTCGAATTCCGGAACAAATTCAAGGAATTCTTATAGAATGCTACAACAGGAAATAGACAATGCTAGCAGAAGGCGAATCGACTGTGTATAAATGCAGGGTTCACGTCTTAAAGACATTTTTGTAAAAGAACGGTATTTTGAGTTGGAAAATTAATGCTTTTTTGTTAACTGTGTGTTTTTCTGTCGTTTGAAAGCTAATCATTAAATTTCAATGATGATTTTAAAACATATATGCTGTATAAGCAGATACACAACTCCGTGGTAGCAACTACTTGCCGCCATTGAATGCGTGAAGTTTGGTGAATCTCGAAAGTAAACGGTCAAAAGTTGCGTCATATAAAATAAAGCCATCCTGCGCTTGTCAATAGAAATGTTCGGTTGTTTGCTCTGCAAATTTCGCAGCATGCATTTACTTACTTAAATTTCACTCTGCATTTTCTTTCTTTCGTTCTTTCTTTTTTTTAAACGCTTGTGAGTTTACTGGGTCGGTCTCGCTTGCCCATGGAACCGGCTTCTTGTTGCATATCTAGTTAATACTACATCAAATCTGCCGATTCACACTGCTAGATCTCGTATATGTGAGCTTATAAATTTAAATATTTTTTTTTTTCATATCTGCCCATTTATATTTAAACTATGCGGAAAATCGTAAATTAACTCAACACGACCACCGGCTGCAGTTAAATCGCTTTCGAAACGGAAGCGCCATCAGGAATTCACGGTCAATGACGATTCGTGGTCTTAAAAGCGAACCCTGCTGTCGTAACAGTCCAAAATCGTATATTAGCGTCATAAAGATCCGTGTTTTCATTTGTGCAGCTGAAAGTGTCTCACAGTGATGTATTCACGGTACATGTACTCTCGCACGCACATAGCGGTCCGGAAAAAACAACAGCGCGCTCTGTCGTGATTCCGAGCAGGTGAGTGTTATGAGCGCCTGCACATGACCAAAAGGACTGGCTGCCAGAAAGGCAGACGAGCCTTGAAAAGTTCTAATTCGGTTCTTTATTGAGTTCATAAATGGGAGGAATTTCTTTTCTACTTTAATGGATTAACTAGAGGTTTTATGGACGAAGCGCAAATACTTGACTCTTTGTTCGCATTTCCTTTGTGAGCATTTGTTAAAGGTAGTGTCCGGTTATGACTGTTGATCCAGCTGGAGAGAACTTATTTCGTTCCAAAAAAGCTGAAATTTCTAAAGAACTTAATCCATTCTGTCATCGTTTCTTCTTCCCTTCTTTATAATTACAACTTTCTCTTTACTAACATTATATTGGGTTGCTCCATAATTATTGACCGAAATCGAAACATAAAAGAAAACATGAGGCAAACCTAAAATAAAGTAGTTTCTTCAACGAAATAATCACCTCGGTAGAAGTGAAAGTGGAACTGGTGCTTGAAGCCTGAAACGGCAGTTGAAAAAATGTTAGCTTGGTGCTTTAAAAATGCAGATGTTTGTTTAAAATATGTTACAGATCTCTGTTCTCTGACAAATACACTAAAAAATGAATGTCGTTTTTACAGTATAATACAACTAATTTTATAGTAATAAACTAAAAATTGCTAATTTTACAGTAATAAACTGTAAAATTGCTAATTTTGCAGTTTATTACCGGAACCTCTGCTGCCATTATTATGCTGTTGTTTTTACAGTATAATACAGCTAAATTTTACAGAAATAAACTAAAATTTTTAACTTTACAGTAAGAAACTAAAATTGCTAGTTTTACAGTTTATTACTGTACATTTTGCAGTTTTAACTTGGAACCTCGGTTGCCAGTATTATACTGTAAACACAGCAGTTCATTTTTTGCAGTGTACGCATGAAGGTATCCGAAGCTTTTCGAGTGCACCTACCGACTGCCGTGGAATGACTGCCAGGGTCTTTTCGTAAGCCGGCAGTCGTAGTCTGCGTCCAAATGTATTCAAGACACAAAAACATTACATACTGTAAAAATAGTACAAGACAAATAACAGGGTACAATACAAAAACAGCGAGACAAGAACTTACAAAACACAGAGATATAAAAAGATGACAATACGAAACAAACAGAATAATAAAAACAAAAAAAAAATTTTTTTTTTAAGGCAAATTCACTAAGTGAATGAAAAGGTGTGCACAAAAAAAAAACATGGGCTAAGATCACGTGTTGGACGGAAGATTGTATAAAAGGGGTTGGTGAGAGAAATTAAATCAGAAGATGTCATGCATAACAACTAAGCGAATGTTTGAGCTTTTCGAATATGAAAGTGATATTTCTCTTAGAAAAGTCAACAGCCAAAATGAAGCTCCTTGATCAGGAATAATAGGCACTTTGAATTTCTACGCGGTGTTTAAAATTTTCGATCTGTTCCAGAAAAAGAGACACAAAAATGCCCCCCCCCCCCAAAAAAAAAAAACTTTACACAAGCAGCCCCAACATTTTCGCGCTTCGGGGTCCCCCATCCAACTGGTTAAACCACGTGTTGTGGTAGGTGTGAAAAGGTGTCCTGGAGTGAAAAGTGAAAAAGTCCCAACATTTTGTTTTGAATGCCTTCGAATATTCGAACTTCTTACCATTTGTCAAGATTTCTACCTAGCTAGTTGATTGTTCAGGGACACTAGAACATTGTCGAATATATGTGCCATATATTAGCACTGCACCCGTACCCCACGCACTAGTAGATCTGTTACATAATTGAACATCGTGATCTCATCGTTTCACCACCAAGGTGAGATCGTGAAGAAACAATGCTTACGACCAGAACTCACGCATCTTCAAAGACGTCTGCCTCCCACTGATAGGCGTCCACGGAAGGCAAAAGTGTGTCACTAATCTCAGCTCGAGTTCACAAATAACAGCACTTGGGCCACACTTGACAGATCTTTGGGAGGCACTTCTCTCCACTCTCACTTGGAAAGTCCCACCAACCTCTTTCGTGCTTTTTGGGATTATCGAAACAGCTGGTGATGCTCACTTCCTCTTATGGCAAGCAGAAGTGGAATTCAAAGGTTACATTGAAATTTATGAGGAAATAAGAATCTGCTTTAAATCGGTCAATGCTGGGGAAAAAAGAAAGAAGGAGAGGGAAGGGGAACTTGACCGAGAATCCTAAACATATTTTGACATTTTCAATTTAATAAAGCTTCCATGTGATTTTATATAGTAAAACAAGATGAATACACCTAGTGAAAATTATTACATAGACAGAAGAGAAAAAAAGTACCCTACGAATAATCCCCTCCCCCCAGGCGCGCACCCAGGAGGGGGCTTTGGGGGCTTAAGCTCCCCCTATGAAAAAACTGGACTGAAGGTCTTAGGCATCAACTACATTTTAAATTTTTCCACGGTGTCAGAAAAGATTCAAGTCATTAATAACTCAATGTATACTACGCTTTGAATCCAATGGAAATAACAAATACGCACACCTATAACATATACATTGTCTTTCTTAAAGTCTAGGGGAAAGTGGGTAAATTCTCACTTATAAAAGACCGCTCCATGCTTCCCCTCATCTACAATTTCCAAGAAACCAAAGCATTGTTTTCAATTAAATCATTCATTGTACATGTACAGACGCATGAGGCACGACAATGGGGCCTCAGCAAAGTATGGAACTTCAAAACACAGAGCGTCTCATCATCAAAACCAAAACAATTTTAATTTCGAGGATTTGTCATGGAAAATCATGATGTTTCGCGGTGGCGAATTATAGGTTTAAAGAATTCGGTCATAATGAAATTTTTAAAGCTCTTTTCTGTCAAAAACAGAATTCTATAAAACATTTTTCATGCACATTTTTTGAATCTATTTCACAAAAGCCCCAATGGCCCGGGGAGGGGGAGAAGGGGCAATTGCGACATGATTAGCCCGCCACTGATTTTCTGAGAAACTTGCTCGAGAAACAAGAAAACAGATAAAAAGTTAAAACAGATTATAAAGAATATCAAATGGTATTAAAATAAAAGGAGAGATAGGAAAAAAAACCCCAGAAAAAAGTGACCGAAGAATATCTTTGCAAAATAAACAAATTAATAAAAAAAAAAAAAAAAAACGAACACTCAAGCCACAAACTTCTATACTTCTACCAATGAAGGCACTGGAAGGAAATTAAAAATTTCAGTACAGAAAACCAAAATAGTTAACTGAAAAATCTTTTCTTATTTTCTCCATTTTGATTTGGAATAAAAATATTTAAAAAAGTAGCTAAGAAAATGGGAGGAAGGGGGTATCCGAACCTAATTCCTCCTCGCGTTAAAGTTCGGCGTGTTTGACCTACAGTTTTGTTTTTAAAACTTTAATTTCAAAAAATTAAAAAAATGCCCCCCTCCTCCCACCAAATAATAATGATAAAAGGTCTTAAATTTCGTTTTTGGAACTTTAATCACGAAACACTGCTGGTGAAGAGTACATAAATCCTATCGCTAAGGCTACAGATAAATGGACTATAACCACATTTTTAAGACTTCAAATTTTGAAAACTTTTCTGAGGAAGGCCTCTCCGAACTCTTTACATCGACAACAATGGAACTGCATTTCTCTAAGCTCAATTTCAGGGAAAATATCCTGTGGAGAGTTCCACATTCCATCAATTCCCATAACGTCATCAAAGATGGTCTACAATGGCATTTTTAAAACTTCAATTTAAAAAAATGTTCGAGGAAAGATCTCGAAAATCGTTTAAAATTGAGTTTTGAGATCTTTAATTTCGACAAAAAACATTCAGAGGAGAAAACCGAACCCTATGACTTTCTCTAACATCATCAAATCTGTACCTCAGAACCAGACTAACGTAAGTCCATTTTCGTCATTTTTCGGTAGAGGGGAAAAACGATTGTCGAATACACCGTTTTTCCCCTCTACTGAAAAATGACGAAAATGGACTTAACGTTCTGGTTCTGAGGTACAGAAATATGCTATTGCGTTGTTTAGCCATCAATTTTGAAAATTTTCGGGTTGAGAGGGGTCGAACCCCATTCTTCCTAAGATTCACTGAGATAGTTATACATTTCGTTTTTGGAATTTCAGCATCAAAAAATTGTTAGTGAAAAGTTCCAAACCCCCCATTCATTCTCCTAACATATTCTAAGAGGGCCTACTATTTTGGACATCAATTTCGAAAATTTACAATGGGAGAGCCCCTGACTCGTCCTAAGATTAACCAATGTCATCTTAAACTGCGCTTTTCGAAGCTTAATATAGAAACATTCCTAAACCTCACCCCCCAAACAATTGCAAAAATGGCGTGCAATAATAACGTTTTCATGACCTCAAATTCTGAAAAAACATTAGATGGGGGCCGACAAGTCTCAAATCTCCCTAACATGACCATAAGTTGTCTAACTGTTGTGTTTTTGAAATCACTTTTCAGAAATTTTTCCGGGGAGAACCCATGAACCCCCTATCAGTATGTTTGAATATTCCACTTTATGTTTTTGTTCATAATAGTAATGGTCTTGATTCGTATCATAACGCTATTCTCGCGAGTGCATTAATCAGGGGCGGCCCTAGCAGTTTTGCCGCCTCGGGCAAAAATGCAAAATGCCGCCCTTTTCCACGATTAAAGTTTGAAAAGTAATAAATAGCTAAAAACCGTACAACCCAATAAATAGAGTTTGGGAATTAAAAACAGAGTGACAAAATACAATCTTGTATTCAGGCCGGATTTTGACCGAATGTCGCCCTTAGCTATTTTAGATATTGGGCCCCTTTTGTAGTTCGGAAAACTTTGTTGTAGACAGAACAGGCATTTTTTGGCACCTACGTCTTTTTTTTGTCGCTGATACAGAACCTCATGTATTTTATTATATTCTTTACCTCTCGTTTTTTTACACTTCGTGCTATCTTTATTCTTTTCTTTTTTTTATTCACCCTTGAAGGGGGGTGTGGGGGGATGGGTGTGACTAAAGTGAAGCAGTGACTATTTTTAATGGAGTAGATAATATCCGCAATTTCAGGGGGTTCGGGGGTTTCTCCCCCGAGGAAATTTTTGAAAAATAGATTTAAAATGCTGCATTTTGGGGGTAATTAAGACTACAAAAATAACAGGAGAAAAATGGCAAACAATACCTTTTAAAAGTTATAACTTTTTTTTACAAATTAAAATCAATCAAAGTAAACATTGCTTGTGCTTGTGGTTCTTTTAAATCGGTGATTCGTTTATTTTAATAGGCTATGTTGAAACAACCAAAAATGTTGCATTGAGGGGGGGGGGGTACATTTAAATAACACGCATAAACATTGCTACATTCATACCTTTCTGAATTCCGAAGTACAAAAAGAATTATGTTCGTTGTAAAATTCGACGTATGAACGAATTTATGAAAATTCGTTCATACTTTTCTTTTCTTGAAGAAAACTTTATTTTAACCCAAATATAACTTTTTTTTGTCCCAATCATATTCGAGTCCAAATGCCGCCCCTAAAATATGCCGCCCCGGACAGGGGTCCGGAATGTCCGGCGCTAGGGCCACCCCTGGCATTAATCACCTCAATTTGGAAGAACCTCATAGCAGGGCCTGATTAAGGTGTCACGGGGCCCTAGGCCAAATACTTTTTTTGGGCCCCCTGTACTGAGGCTTTGCAATTTTAGGCATGAGATAAAAAAAATTTAGGCATTGACTACAGCAATTTTAGCCATTTGGGGGCCCTAGGCCGCGGCCTAGTTGGCCTATTCAGTAATCAGGCCCTGCCTCATAGTATTTACCATTTACGTTCTTATATAAACACAATTTGATGAATAAGTAAAAAATTCATATAAAATTTAACAGAAGCAAGAGAGCTTCCAATAAAAAAAGCAAAGCTCTACACTATTATTCCGGAAAAAATAAATAAAAAGAAAGAGGGGAGGGGGGGGGGGGTAATCTATTAAAGTTTAGTATTTTCGCGATTTTAAAATTTTAATCCAATGGCCTCTGGATACAAAAGGGGTAGGGGTGCTAGATGTCAGAAATTAGCCCCCCCTTAAGTTAAATCCTGGGTGCGCCCCTGCCTCCCCCTCTCTCCCTTTTATTTTTTTAACTTTTAAAAACAGTTCATTAAGCAGTATAGTTGATTATAACTGCATTGAATTAAGTTGTTACTACAAATTCATTCAAGCAAAACTATTGTAACCTTGAGCAAAATATTGTTGGTTGCAGCAAAAGTATTTTTCTCAATTTCTGGATTTTATTTTATTTCTTTATGCAGTGAATAAAACCGGAAACTATTCCCTCCTTCAATTTTTTAACTTCAAATTTCTCAAAACATAGTGTTTCGCCAAAAACTAAACCTGGAAATATGTTTCGTGAGTTTTCGTGTAAATATTCATTCTTTTTTAAAAATTAATTACTGTTGTACATGAAGATTATATAAATTTATGTCCATTCATTAAATTAATAAATTCGAAGCACAGGTTTATTTTTATTGAAAGTTTGTCCTTGAACGAATTGCTTCTAACCAATATATAAATATGAATTTAAAATTAAACTCTCCCTATTTTTCTAGTTTTATACATAGAATTGAAATTGAACAATAGTTTTATAATAGCTGTTAGAAATAAAATTTAATTTTGATTGATCTTGTTTTTGAAAGATGCACAGAACTTCTCTTGTTAACGTATTCTGTTTTATAAATTTCACAATAATTCACATAAATTTTGGCGATCTTTCATAAATAAACGTCATAAAATCCATCGAAGTCGTTAAAATTTCATGATTTCTCACCATATGCCCTGAATCAAACAGTTCCAGTAGGCATACGGCTTTTCGTTGTTTTTCGACTACCCACTCGACGTAACTTGCGACCTTCGCATTACTTTCAGTTTCTTCCCAGTTTTATCTTTTCTCCTCGCAGTTTTCTTTTTTTTTTCCCCGAGTAGGCGCTGTTACCGAAAGTGTTGTGTATCTGTCCACCCTTCCAGCTGAAGTGAGGTCCGTTAGGAAAGCTTTATCTGCAGTTCTTGACACCGATTCTGATTGCTGTTTCTAGACGCCTCCCTTTGGAGAAGTGCTGGTATGTTGTCGGGCAGTTATCTGGATAGAGGAGAACTACATGCATAGGTGGGGCTGTGCTGTTGGCGTCAATTTGGGCAGCAAATGTCTGGCACTTGCAGAGTTTGCGAAGGAAAACTAAATTATCTTTCAAAATAAAATATGTGTACTATCTTATCTTCTTAGGTAAAACCTTCCTCGCATTTACGCATGCGTCAGGTCTTCACTGATCTTACCAAAATGGGGTGTTAGATAAGAGAACAATAACGGGAAGAATAATAACAAGAAGTTCTGTCAAGAACTAAACGAGCCTACTTTCCCGTAAATCGACATCGGCATTCTAGCATCTGATCATTATTCTCCTGATTATCTGAGACTGAAAATTAAGTCAAACATACCTATTTAGCACTTAAAGCTGATTTCTAAAAGCAAAATATACCCCTCTCATCAGATGAAATAGACACGTAAAAAGTAAATAAACGAATAAATAAAGTTTTGTCGCACCTTTTAAAGAATGTAACTGTTACAATTCTTCCGTAGAAAAAATCATCAATCGTTTAAAATAAATAAATAAATAAATAAATAAATAAAAGTACAAAGAGTATCAAAACACATTTTATCAAACAAAGAAAAAAAAAAGAAAAAGAAAACTCGTCCGTTAATAAAATGTCTCGAATTTCACTTTTAATCCGTTGCCAGTTATTAAATATAAATAAAGAATAAAATGCTCTCGTGAATGAAAAATTTTTGTTACAAAAAAAAAAAAGAAAAAATAATAATAATAAATAAAATAAAACAAATGAATAAATAAACAAATTCAGTCATTTTTTATCTGTGTCTGCATTTCCGCCATGTTTGCGGAGTCGGAGTCAGAATCAGAGTCCTCACAGAAGATTATTCAGAAAAGTACTTTACAAACATTATTTATCAAAACCATTTTCTTACAAAGTTAGTTTGAAGGAAATCCGACTTTAAGTTCAGGATCAACATTCAACTTAAATTCCCCGTAGACGCTACTGTTAATTTTTTTTTCTGAACGGTTCAATATTGAATGAAAAATGGTTCAAATCAAAAAGCGAAGTATGGGAATGAGCCTCTCCGAGATCTTTCAAACAAAAAAAAAGTTTATTCCATTTGGACGGTTCACTCAAAAGTTATTAGGTGGGGAAAGGGTGCTTGAACGGTTTAATGTTGAACGAAAAAATGTTCAAATGGAAAATTTAAATACGGTAGTGAAGTATCCTTGCTGAGATCCTTCGAACAAAAAAAAAGGTTTATTTAAATCGTACTGTTCACTCAAAAGTTATTAGGGGTGGCAGCTTGCTTGAGCGGTTCAATGTTGAACGAAAAACTGTTCAAATCGGAAATGTAAATACGGGAATGAATTATCCTTGATAAGATCTTTCGAACAAAAAAATTTGTTCAAATCGGACTGTTCACTCAAAAGTTAGCATCGCGGGACAGGTTGTTTGAACGGTTCAAAGTTGAACCAAAAATTGTTCAAATTGAAAAATCAAATATGGGAATGAGCTGTACTCGCCGAGATCTTTCCAACAAAAAAAAAGTTTGTCAAAATAGGAATGTTCATTCAAAAGTTATTAGGGGGGCACAGACAGACCGACCGACCGACCGACACACAAATTTCCCATCTCAATACCCTACTTTCAAATTTTTAATTTTTCGATATTCATTTTCCCTTTTTATTTCTTTTTGGCTTTTTTTTCGGACTTGGCGATATTTTTTTCGGACTGGGCGATATTTTTTAGATGCATTTAGCCACTGTTGATACTTTTTTCGTCTTTCTTTTATTTTTAACGGGAAAGTAGGCTAAAAAGCATTTCGAGCCATATCAAACAACGTGGAACGATGCTAATTTCAAATGCATAGTTTAGTTGAATATGTCAAAAGGATATAGCAAATGCAAGTTTTGAATTGAAAAGTTCGGAAAGTTGTTTCACATAGCCCATCGACCCTTTTTTAAGTGGAACTGTTCGTGAGTGCTAGGCGCGGTTTTCAATGTCGGACAGTATGTGTGGCTTTGTGTGTATTTTTCTCTCTTTATTTGTATGCCTGTCTGTCTCTCCATCTATCGACGCAACATAGGAGAAGGGAGGGGGGAGAGTTACAATTTAGATGAAAAAAACAGCCTATAAATTTGCTCTTTCCTGCACAAATGCATTTTCGTATCGTGTGGAATTTTATCTGACATAAAGGCTCCACAAAAAATCTACGACGATTATTGATTTTAACTGTAAAGAGAAAAAAAGTACTTGGTTTCAAAATTGTCATGAAGCTTAAAATTTTAATAACTACTGCACAATTTCGTCAGTCTAATGCAGAAAATTTTTGGTGGTACAATTCAGGAATCAGATGTGATTGAAACCACACTATTAATTTTGTAATGGAGCCAGCAAGAAAAGTCACCAAGAATGTATTATACCATTACCGTCAAGATTCAATATTCGGCTATAACGGTTATACCCATACATGATGCTTTTCCTCGCCAACTGTGATGTTTCATGAGAACAACAGCATGAAATAGGCTGCAAATAAACAATAAATTTACTTCTGGGAGACAAACAAACTGCTAAATAAAATCAGAAATATATCGCCAAAATACTGCAAAAAAAGTATCATTGATAAATGTGTCCAAGAATGCCATAATCGAATGAGTACTATGTAGTTGCGTTCACCATAGAGCAACATTTGTATGTATGTTAATATAACGGCAAGTTCTATCTTAATGTGAATTAGTCTCAAAAGCTTGGTATGATTATATGGAGTAAAAAGATCGAAATCCGTTACGTGTTTCAGTAGAAAACTGTGTCCCTAAACTAGTTAAGTGAAAATAAATGTGTGAAATTTTGTCGATATAAATATCAAATGTAATTTATTACAATAAATACAATATAACTGAAATTGGAGCCAAAGTTCCAAAGCAAGATTATTAGAAGGGCTTGCGTTTCCTTTTTTTTTTTTTCCTGAACAATTTGTGCAAAGGTTTATAGCGTATTTTGATAGTGCAAAGTCGATATCAAGTTTACAAAAAATTAATGGATTCTGTAGAAGTTGTTTCCCTGTTAGCACTCTGTCAGTGTAGGGAAAACAACTTGTTCCTCTTATGCGGCTTTCCTCAATTTATTTGTAAACTGGATGACAGACTACAGCGATGTTTAGGGTTATGCAGTCAATATTTTTTGCAATCTCTACTAATAATAAAGCTGAAGGTGGTTCTGTCTGTCCTTCTTTCTTTCTTTCTTTCTGTCTGTCTGTCTGTTACGCGCGTAGCGCCAAAACCGTTCGGTCGATTTTCATGCCACTTGGCACAAAATTAGTTTGTAGCATGTAGTTTTGCACCTCGAAGCGATTTTTCGAAAATTCCATTTCGTTCTTTTTCTATTCGAATTCTTAGCGGAAATTCGATAAAATAGGGAAGAAATATTTCACACACATTTTCAAGTCTTATGTCATTCGAAAGCTCGGAATTTTCTGCACAAAATGAAGTTTTTTCGAAGTTTCTACGATCATCAGGAGAGCTGTAACAACTGTTTTTAGAATCCCGAAATTCAAGGCTTACCTTCAGTAAAGCAAGCCAAACGATTCTAAAATGGTTCAGCTCGATAATAAAATTTGTTTGAAAAGAGAGATGAAAAGAATTATTTTATCAACGGAAATCAACTTTTCATGTTGTTACTATGGTTACGTGTTCATACTTATTTTTGTTTCGTTCTTTTTCCAGGGTTGCCAGACGTAGTATTTTTGATTCTACGGTAGTATTTTTTCGGCCCAAATAAGGAGCGTAGTATTTTTCTGGCAACCCTGTTTCCAATATACTAATGACTTAATTAAAAGATTTGGCGGATTTTTTTTTTCATTTTCATAGATTTCGCATTTCAGCAACATTGATTTTGGCAACGTTTGGAAACAGTAGTATTTTGTAATATTTTTTTAGAGGAGGTATAGTATTTTTTGTTCCAATTCTTTGGCAACCCTGTCTTTTTCCCGGTGAATATGCTTTGGGACCCTGCTTGGCGCGTTTTCAAAAAGTCAACTACGCAAAATAGCTAGGGTTACCACGCTTGGCGCGCCTATCGTTCATTTAGCGAGAAAAGGGTACCTAAAGCACAGATTAACGAAATATTGCATCAATTTCGATATTGCATCGTTTTTTTAAAGTGTTTCGTTTCGGAAAATGTATTGTTTTGTTTTTTAAGCTGGGAAAGAAAACTTTCTTCTTCTTTTAAACTTTGGTAAGATTTCTGTTGGTTCCTGTTATCAACAAAATTGTTCTTATTTTCTCTTTTGGCTTATTTTTGTCCATCTCCCTTGGGGTTGCATTCGAATGTTCCAAGGGGGTGTTTTACCCCATTTATCGGGTAAATCAGTGTTTTCAATGCAAGGTGATATGAATTGGTTAACAAAAGTGATATGAATTGGCGCGACCACTTGGCGATATATCGCCAAGCTTTTGATCGCCAAATATTTGACGCCAAATTGGCGAAATTTTTTTTTTTTTTTTTTTTTTAATTTGGGTTCAATTTGGCGCTGTTGGCGATATTTTGCGAAAAATCCACTGAATGATGTTAAAAACGACGATCTTTAGGAGATTAATCATTGTAAAATATTTTTTTGCATTGTTTCGTAGCAAACTAGGGCTACAAATGTTTGAATTGTTATCTTGCTCACTCCAAGCACTATTTTAGCACTTAAGGCATCTACTAAGAAATTTACACGTAAAATTAAGTAGTGTGGGGTCCATATCAGATCTTTATATCACTTTGAAGGAATTATAGTTGAATAAAACTAAAATAGAGCATTTTTTCTGATATATCAATTATTTTACAAATGAACTTTTAATTTTATACCACGGGCAAAGCCGTGCGGGTACCGCTAGTTTAGACATAAATATGCTTAAATGTAAACCAAAAGTTGGCCTCATTTAAAGCTTTTGTGTTTCGTGCTTTGAATATCTGTTCTTCATGCAGTTCTTTAAATACTGAGCTTTCTTATTTAAAAGCTGTGGCTTTTGATCGGGGTTACTCGCCCAAGATTATTGATTCTATATATAATAGGCTAATAAAGCCCTCTCATTCTAGCAAGGTTTCCGATTCTAAGGTTGGTTGCACCATTGTTTTGCCTTTTTATCCAAAAACAAGTCATCAAGTTGCAAAGATTTTGAAAAAGTTTGGTTTCGATATTTTTTTCTCTCCTGTGAACAAAATCAAGTTTACAAACTTAAAGCATCCCATTGATTGCCAACGCAACTGGGGCATTTATAGCATCTCTTGCAAATGCGGACTTAGCTATGTAGGCCAGACTAAGCGGCCTCTTAAGCACCGTCTGAAAGAGCATCAAAATTATGTTAAACATAAAGAACTAGCACGCTCTTCCATTGCTCAGCATTGTTGGACTTCTGGTCGCTGCTTTGATTTTTCTTCGGCTAGAATTATTTGTAAATGTTCGTTAGTTTATGACCTCGATTTTTGGGAAGCTTACCATATTTGGAAAAATTCCCATTCTCTGGTGAATGATTTTTCCAGTGTTCCATTTTTCCCTGACATCTGGAAGCAATTTTTATAATTTCGTCTTCTAGTGTTTTCTCCCGCGCTTTTTTCCCCTACTTTCCTTTGCTGTCTTCCCCCCCTTTTCTTCGCTCTCCTGGCGTTTCGCTGATCGCTGATTGGTCGGTGTTTTCTCGCTTTTGTCGTGAGTTCAAGCGCACTCGCCCATTTGTTATAAATACCGGGGCACACGTGCTTCGCGCTCAGTTCTCTTACAGCTTTCATGTTGTTTGCTGAGCTTCTTGCACTGATGAAGGGGCTCCATTGTAGCCTTGAAATAGCTATTTGCTGTACTTTCTACCTTATTTGTGCTTTACTTACGTTGATTTTTAACTTCAAATATAGTTCAGCACAAAGCTTATTTGATCATTTTTCATTTAACTAAGTTATCTTGCTTGTGATGGTCTAAAAAGTAGTAAACAAACATGAATATGTTTAAAGTGAGCTGGTATGAGCTGATAGATTTGTCAGGTTCACCCCCTCACCCCTTCCTCCCCCGCACAACCACTCTTTTTTAATTCGAAACTGTTCAAAAGGTTAAAAAAAACTCTTTTATACAAAATGAATAGTAAACTTATTTAAAGTTGGTAAATGGGTTTCCTTATAACTAGACGAAGTATCTCCTCCTCCACCCAAATATACCATTAAAGCTGTAGTATTATGACATCCAACCTGGGGATTGAATTGTCTATTATTTTTACTCTAGGTAAGTGAGCTAGTATTATCTTGTAAATTGGTCAGCTCCCCCTCCCTTCCTTCCCGACCCAACCATTTTTTCCCCCAAACTGTTTCAAATGCTAAAAAAAAAAAAAAAAAAAAAAAAAAAAAAAAAAAAAAAAAACCCTTTTTAATACAAAATGAACATTAAACTTATTTAAAGTTGGTAAATGGGTCTCCTTATAACAAGGCAAAGTAAAACCCTTCCCCCACCCAAATATACCATTAACGCTACACTAATATGACTTCTCACCTGGGGATTGATTTGAGGATCATTTTCCCAATAGGTATATATTGTTTTTCAGACGAAGTGTTTCTTTTTTCAATCCGACCTTCACAAAGTGTACTTCCATTCAATATCTGAATTTAAACTTATGATTCATTTCATCCCCTCCCACAGCACCAATCTTCAATTTTGGAGGAAGAAAAGAAACGGTTCGCCCCAAGATCATAGCAAACAGCAAAATAGCACTGTTTCCCCTTGTTCTCATAATGTTTTCCCATTATTTTCACACAAAACTAAAAAGAAATCAAAGTATCAGGTTATATGTCAGTCCCCATCACTGCCTTTCCTTTCTCTTATTGGACAAAGCTGATGAGCTAATAGGAAAGAGTAACAAACAGAACAAACTGAAACACTACCAGACATTAGTAGAGACTAAGGCTTTGAAATGGGGTTAGGCGGGATGATAAAAAAAATAAAAGTTTGGAGCGGGAAGGTAGGAAAAGGGGAGGAGCAATCTGTACAGAAGTTAAACAACATGAGAGGTTTGATCAAAAAAACAGTGTTTGTTTAATTTATGTATATAGATATATCTTGCTGCATTACTTTCCTTTACAAAAAAATGAAAAAAGAACACAAACAATTAAAAATATTAAATAACAGCTGCACACTAGATAATGTGGGAAGATAGTTATGGGGACACAGACATATGATCTAATATTTTGATTTATTTTCAGTTTTGTGCGAAAAGAATAGAAAAAACGATGAGAACAAAGAGGATGAGAAGGAGAAACAGTGCTATTTTGCTGTTTTCTATGATCTTGGGGCGACCCATTTATTTCCTCCCTTCAAAATTGAAGATTGGTGCTGGGGTAGGAGATGAAATGAATCATAAAGTTAAATTTCAGATATTGAATGGAAGTACACTTTGAAGTTCGGATCGAAAAGAAACACTTCATCTGAAAAACAATATATATACCTAGGGTGAAAATAATCCTCAATTCAATCTCGAGGTTGGACGTCATATTAGTATAGTGTGAATGGTATATTTGGGTGGGGAGGGGGATACTTCGTCTAGTTATAAGGGAATCCATTTACCAACTTTAAATAAATTTACTATTCATTTTGTATCAAAGAGTTTTTTTTTTAACATTTTGAACAGTTTTGAAAAAAAAGGAGTGGTTGTGCGGGGGAGGGAGGGGGGAGGGGATGAACCTGAGAAATCTATAAGCTCATTCCAGCTCACTTTAAACATGTTCATGTTTATTTACTACTTTTTAGACCATCACAAGCCAGACAACTTAGTATTTAAATAAATATAATCTAAAAAATATCATTTTTTTCCTATACAGTTTTATTCAAAAATTCAAAAAAATATGATGCCATTGAGATCCCAATCTAAAAATTTGTACAAACATAGATAAAATACACAAGAATTTTTGAGAATTTTTTGAAAAAAATTCATTATATGTTTTTCGAGAAATTTAAATTTCATTTTCTGAAAAAGAAAATTTTCATCAAATTAGTCATGTTGCATATCAAATTAAGCGGCAACAACGTACTTTAAAATGCCATTTACCAAATCGTTCTATCTATATTTAGTGTCGAGTTATGGTCCCTTTTATCTTCCCTTATCCATGGAAAAACGAGGGTTTTTCCAAAGTTCAAAGTCTCATAAATGAAAAAATAATAGAGATAAAAATCTAAAAATTGAGACTTTTAATTACCTCAAGGGGTACAATTGATGAGCCAAATTTGAAAGAAATACAAAAATGTAAGGTGAAATTTTTCTCAGATTTTGGATCACTTGACGTGGAATGACCCGTTAGCTTAAACTTTTGACACTTCAGACTGAATGATCACCAAAAGAGAATCCTTAACTGCTTGTTCACCAACATTACATTAATTTTTATTAAACTAATATTAAATCTATTGGCAATATCTAACTGAAACTTATAAAAATAATATTATGAATAAAAGGTTTGATTACGTGTATGGTTTACGTCAGAGGACACCTAACTCAACTCTTCCTCGAGTCATCAAGTCCTTTTGGTTTAACGGTAAAGTACTGGGTTACCATTACAAAACTCCTTGGATCGGGCCCAACTTATACATTCAGATGGCACAAGTGTTTCAAATAGACATTGATGAAAAGGCGACAGTATCCCAGACAAATCTGTAAAAGGCAGAATTTAGGACTTGAAGCTGAAACATATAAGCTTTCAAAATATGACTGAGTTGTTAATAAAGGATGTCTTTTCCGCCAATTTATATCAAAATGACAGTCCTTTCTAAAGGATAAAATTATTCTGGCTATAAGTAATACCTTTGACCAAATTGGTATTGAGAAAGTGATGGTGTAGTGTGTAGTCGATTGAACTGAGACTACACTGTATCTTCCAAAAAAAAAAACAGTTAAATTAGCGTTAGTCGAGAAGAAGAATGGTTACAGCAACTAAAACTTCATCTATACCTTGTAGTGAAACGGGATGCAGTTCCTCAGTCAGGCCCGTCATTTAGGGGGGGGGAGGGCAATTGACCCCCCCCCCCCTCCTGACTTTGAGAAATCAATGTATTTACATATAAGTGGGTGTGGTTTTGGTTGTTTTCTGGTGAAATTGTATTGTGTTTTTAACCTTTGCCCCCCCCCCTGGAAAAACTTGAAATGACGTCCCTGTCCTCAGTAAACAATTTGCATACCTATTCATTGCTGTGTTGTGCGATGAGTACAAAAACAGGCTCATTTCAGCAGTTGTTATTTCTTTCGTTGCGGTGGATTGTTACGTACGTTTGGTGCTAATTTCTTCTCCCCTCCCCCTTTCTTTTCTTTCCTTTCCTTTTCTTTTTCTTCTATAAATAGTTCCAGGTTACAGAAAGTGAGTTTGCATCTCTGCTGGAGATGCACAAAACTGATAAATACATGCAATTAGATATTTCTTTAATTTTTGATACTAGTTAGGAATACTATCTTGTATGCTTCTTATTTGAGTGCTAGTGACTCGTTTCTATTAACTTAAACTAACTGTTGTTTTCCTTTGTTGTTTAGCGTGCCACTGCCTCTTCTTTTATTCATCAATCCATATTCATTATTTCAATTATTTGCTTTCAGTTTATTACCATTCTTCTGTTTGTCGCTTAATTTGTATAGAGAATACCTTTAAACTAATTACTTCAAGAAGTATTAATGCATTGCAGGTCTAAAATTCTATTGGTTTTCAAACTAATAAAAAATGAGATCTTGTCAAATATAATTGATATGTTTCAATATTACTGCGAAATAATTAAATTAATAAACATAAATTAATAGTACTGTGAAGGCATTATTTTTGTAAAATGATGCAAAATAACATAAAGTTACAGAAAATGCAATGGAGAATAAGATAAGTTTCTTTTCTCTCTTAATGCAGATACTTTTGTTGCTTAGCGTGGCACACCTGTTTCTTGAAAAAAATATGATGATGCTATCAAATCTTGCAACTTTGAGACTACACCATAAATGGATTCCAAAGACAATATCCGTACTGTTCTCACAAATACAACGCCGCCATCTATAAAACTGGCGTTCATTGTCCTCAACGAGTTCCATAACTGTGGGGGTTGAATACAGGGAGGGCTCGCCACAGGGACATCCCACGATGACCCATTTCATTTGTTGTCCGATTATTCCACGTGGTCGCCTTGTCTTTCCATCAAGAACGAATGGATTGGATAAGCACTTTAAAGGTTAACAGTAAAGGTTGAAGAATGCATCAACCAGGATTATTATTACAGCAACTCGGAGGAGATTTGAGGCCGCCAAGTAGGGCTGAAGAATTTCAGAAAAAGATAAGAAATGGTTTTGCTGAAAATAAAAAACGAAATACTCTCTCTCTCTCTCTCTCAGCTTGCATCATTCATTATCTTATCTTTTGCTGCAAACTAAAACTGCATGAAAATTCATAACGTGTTGCCCGTTTGGCGAAACGAATGGCATCCGTTTTGTGATTAATTTAATGATTACATGACAAGTTCATTACCTTTTTGGTCATTTTCGAGAGAAAAATTATCTATATGAAAGATAAGGGAAAGGATTAGTTGTGCGAATATAGAAAAGCAATTTTTCGGAAGAAAAAATGGTATTTTCGCTCGGTTGAATCTCTTCAAGTTTTGAGTAATATGTTTTGACGTAAGAATTTTTATTGATGCAAGTACTTTAATACAAATCTGCATAGATTTTGAAAAACCCACATGCGTTTGCATAATAGTTACCAAATTGAAGTATTTAAATGAGTAGTATATCATGGTAGAATGCACAATGAAGTTTAAATAAAAACTATGACCTTGTTAAATAATGTATTTCCGTAGATTAATAGTCGGAATGCCATTGGTTTTTCTTAAGCTGTTCGCCACACGCCACTATTTTATTTATACCGACATTCATTTCATCTTACCGGCAGACATTTAACTTAATCCATGCTTAACGCAATATTTACATTTTTATCTCATTTTGTCCTTATCTATATGATGATTTGTAACGATTATGAGTACTAATCTTCAAAAAAAAAAAATTATGATTAATTGTTTAACATTGCCGTTGTTCAAAGTTAGTGTATGCTGGTTGGCTGTGCTTCGATGTTTATTTTCAAATGATGCGCTTTGTTTTAAAAAAATATTTGCTGCTAGTAAACAATTCTTCGTTAACACAAACTATTTGTTATTTTTATCACTCAAAATAATCTATGAATGAAATGAGGAGTTGAATGTCGCTCTTGCATATTTGCATTTGCATCTGATCTTCAGGTAGCTTGGGTTTTTTAAGTAGATTACTTCGGTATTAGGATGAGCACCTTTAACTGACAGAAGTAAGCGGGAAAACGTTTTTAAAACTAAATGTTACCACAAAAGAATAGATGAAAGGTAATAAATGCGTACTTAAACGAAATTACAAAAACAAAACTATATATCTGCACGAAATAATGCTGAATTAAAGAGGTCTAACCTTAAAGAACAGCTTTGTTTTCGGCGAAAAAAAAGCTATCTATCTACGCTTAAATAACGTAATCTTAAAAAATGTACTTCCTTCAATCATCACTGAATAACTCGTGGAAAAAAGTAGTAAAAATGATGAGTCAAAAAAGTGCAGCTGCTGAAATGAGTATCATGTGATTTAAGGCTACAGTGGACAAATAAAATGGATTTTTTTCAATTATTGATTTACATGTCTAAAACTTTGTGTGCTTGTATTATTGTATATTTACGACATCTAAAAGCATAAACAACACAAATTAGTGCAAAAACAATGAATATTTTTTTTCAAATTTCAAATTTAAATTTTTTTTTAACAAAATTTCAAAATGTTCCAGGCGTCGCAATTTTTTTTCAAACTTTGAATTTCCACTTAATTTCCAATCATTAGGCATGACTGCATAAAACAATGCATTACATGCAATGTTTCATGCGATAGTTTATAAAAGATGGCTGAAAATGAAAATTTAGATGATTTTTTTAACTGAAAATTTTTATTTTCAGCCATCTTTTATAAACTATCTCATAAAACATTGCATATAATGCATTGTTTTGCGCCATCATGCCTAATGATTGGAAATTAAGTGGAAATTCCAAGTTTGAAAAAAAAGTGCGACGCCTGGAACATTTTGAAATTTTGTTAAAAAAATATTTAAATTTGAAATTTGAAAAAAAGTATTCATTGTTTTTGCACTAACTTGTGTTGTTCATGCTTTTAGATGTCGTAAATATACAATAATACAAGCACACAAAGTTTTAGACACATAAATCAATAATTGAAAAAAATCAATTTTATTTGTCCACTGTAGCCTTAAGTTCTGCCATTCACATAAGTGAACTATAATTTTGAAAAATTGAAGCTTGCACAGAAATTTTTTTATTACGACAGTTATATCTTAAAACTAACGACGGACATTTAAATTTCAACAAAGCAACTTTTCTCACATATTTTTTATATTTTAAAGTTTGAAATAATTTAAGAGTACAAAATTTGTTTTCACTTTACACATTTTTAAACCAACTTCCAGGAAGAGGTTGTATGTGTGTGTGTCTGAGTGAATGTATATGTATTAATTATTTATTTAATTAATTATTTTTATTAATTGTTTCAACGATAACTTTTATCTGAACGAACGAATGCTTTTCCCCAAATGTGTGTCTGTGCGTGAATATATATAAATAATTGATTCCATTAATTATTATATATTTATTGATTCGTCGATAACTTTCAATTAAACGAACGTTTTTTTTTTTTTTTTTTCTTTTTGGTGTGACCCAAAGAAAGTTCCGTAATTTTATTTACCCATGTTGATAAATTGCAAAGCAAGTTATGGTTGGAAAATCAGTAATTTGAACGCACGTTTATAAGTTATTTAAATAGTTTACCGATTTAATTACTTGCAATTAAATGCATGTTTAATATAAAAGTCTTTGAAAAATTGGACGCCATAAATAAGTATCTTCAATCAGGATAGGAATTCCGTAATAAGGGCTTCTCTAAAATAAGCATAAAACTCCTTCACTCTTAATGAACATTTCTATAGTAAGTAAATATCACTATTTAAATATTTAAAATGAAATGTTCAAAAACTAGCGTTAGTTACCCTGACTTTGTGATGAGATTTAAAGAATTTTCGTTACTGTCCCTGCATCCATAATTCACGAATTAAAAGAACTAAGTGCAGTAAATATTCTGTTAAATTGAAGCTTAATTATACCAGAGCTTATTATAAAGAAAAAAAAAAGACATCTGCCTTATCGTCGAAAAATTTCAAAGTTTTACCTCTTTGACTAATTTCTTAAATCACCATCTTAAATTGTTATAAGGCAGACTTCAATTAAAATTCCTTTTTTCTCAGGAGAACTTTGCATATTTTTTATTATGAGGCGTTTAGTATCCAAACTTGCTCAATACATGAATTTTTGAAATCTTTTTTTTTATTTCGTAATTTGATACTTTTTAGTCGATACTATCACGCTAAAAAGCGATTTGAAACGAATACATCAGCTGGAAGTCGAATTTTTTTTTTCCAAAACTAGCTCAATTCGTACTTTTACTGAACTGCCACAATAAAAACCATGTGTTTTTGTTTTAAACTAGACACGAAATCAGAGTGGGGGTCAAAAAGGTCATGCGTCCCCCCTCCCCTCCCACACACACTTAAGCGCCCAAATTTACTTTAAAGCTACATTTTCGCAACATATAGTTCAGAAAAGAAAAAAGAATTGCCACACATATCCCATTTATGTACAGAAATTGTACTTTGGTTCCCCCTTCCGATATTAACGCCCTTTAAAACAAGAAACTGGCTCCGCCCTTGTACTATACGTCTCATATAGTTCTTGTAAAGCACGTAGCCCTGTAAAGTACGTACTTATTTATTCTTTTATAATTTCTAAATAGAAGCAACCACAAGTTGCGGCCACAAGTTTACTTTTTCTTGAACCACAATTTACAACAACAAACAAGCTTTTTTTTCCTGCTGATAAAATTTTACGACATTCTATCAGAAGCTACGAGTAGTTGATGTGGAAGCACTGAGGTTAACATATTCCCTCATGTTTTAATTTCTGTAATCCTATCTTGGTAATTTCGACCTCCTAAGTTCATATACCCAGTCTCTCTCTCTTCATAAAAAGCGGAACCCGAATGTAACGAATCGCTCTACTTATAGTGCAGAATACTTTCGGCCGGCTAGCATGCAAGCCGAGTTAACGGTGAACAACTGTTAGGACAATACCAAGATAATCGGCTGAGTGCACAAAAATTCCGACTGCATTTCTGCTCTATCTGTTTCCCCGAAGCACAATAATGTTTGATTGTTAAAGGAAATGTAACCGTAACGGTTCTGTTTTTAATGGAGTTTAGGCTTGGCACAAAAGAATTCTCCATTTGATCGAACATAAATGCATACCGAGGCAGAGGGTTATCAGGAAATTCTTTTATGTGTTATTATTTTTTATTTTCATTTCCTCCATAATTTTTTTCAACTATTTACAAAAATAATATAACTTTTGTTGAGTTTATTTTTTTTTCGAGTTGCATTTAACAAAAAATTTGCATTAATGTCCACTTCTTTTTCTGTATCATTCAGGATAATCAACGATCAAAATTGAATCACAAAAAACTGGTCAAATGATATTTTAGTCGATTTTTTTTCTTTTGAAAGTCCATACGAAAACAAAAACTTTTTTTAAAACCCATTCATGTTAAAGTTACTAAAAAACTACTTTGAAATTTCTATCTAAAAATACCGCAACTAAGGTGTACTACTTCTATTAATGAGAAGATCCTATTTGGAAAATATGAGGTATTGATTCGTATATCTTAAGTAGTACAGAGTTTCTCAATATTTTCACATATATTGTGACCCAGTTTTCATAAGCCCTGTCTCTAGAGCAGTTGTCGGAAGTAGCGCGCTACAAGTAGCGTAACTACTGTAGTAGCTACATTTTTTAGTAGTTTGTAGTGTAGCGCACTATTTTTTAAAAAAAGTAGAGTAGTGAGTAGCGCGATACAAAAAAATAGTAGTTTGTAGCGATTTCTGGAAACTACTTTTAAATTAAAAAAAAAATAAATAAATTTTAAAAAAATTAAAAAAAAAAGAGAACGAAAGGAAAAAACAAGGTTTAATTGACTCTGACTGGTGGAAATCTTGCACGAGTACAGCAGCGGATGTAATGAGAAATAAGATCCATGAAAATGTGATCTGATCTTAGATACATCATTTTGACGGAATACATTCTATCTGTTCGATGTCATTGGTTTATTTGGCATCATAAATTTTATATTCCTTCGAATAATTTCCATGTTCCTAAATATTCCCTGGCAAGAAATAAAAAAAAAATGAAGGTTGAATTCATTCAATCTTTAAACTTTGGAATCCTTTCTTGTGGCGAATATTAGTAAAAGTTGTAAAAAAAATTAAAAAGGACAAATTTTAATAAACAAGGAACAAGAAGGAAAAGTAACAAATAAATTCAAAGACAATTCCTATTTCTATTCCGTACTCAGATGAGTTAATTTATCAATGTAAACCACTTTTCGAATTTTTTCGGTCAATCCTCAAATGGTGTATGCATTTTATTTATTTATTTTTTAAAAAGCAGCGAAGTAGCGGCGACAATTCGAAAGTAGTTTGTAGTCGCTACATTTTGAAAAAAGTAGTTGTAGTTGTAGTTCGCTACAAAAAAAATTTAGTTTTTCCACCCACTGCTCTAGAGAGACTCTCTGCATTCCCAATGCATTGAATGTTTTCAAAGATGTTTTACTGCTTTGTAATTACTATTACTATTATTGTTATTTTCAACTGAAGTTGACACAAATGTTGGTTGTTAAACTTTAAAACAAAAAATAATTAAGAAAATCAGTTTTTTCTTTTTGCTTTAAAATATACATTGAGCACCGGTTAATTGAATCTGCTGTCAATTAAATCAACTGCTTTAACGAATCAAACTGTCAAAAACAGAACAAAAGCCAGCTTTATTAAATTAGCTGCCTTATTAAATCAGTCACTTTGTTGAATCAAAACTATTTAGAGCAAAGATGTAAAACTATTAGAGTGCTTGATTTGTGCGTTTCACTGTAGTTGAAACATATATCAAATGCAGTTAAATTAAGCTTAGTTTATTATTATTATTATTATTATTATTATTATTATTATTATTACTCACTTAAACATTTGTTACTTCAGAAATTTAATTCCACTGACATTCATTTAAATAAAAGTTTAATCCTTTCATAGTCTAAAGGGAACTAGAATTTAACTATCGCATAAGTTTTTCCAATTGTCTTCATTTTGTACAAAGACGAAATTGTGTGTGTGTGTGCTATTGATCTAAACTTCACATTGTTGTGTACCCTTTTTTTTTTTCATTAAAACTTTTAGAGATTTCCATAAATTGCTAAGTAACTTTCTAAATGTTAAACCAAACAGAATATTGAACACACTAAAAATAGTTAGCTTCTCAGTATTGCGGTGCGATCCACAACTTGAGAAACGGTGTTTTAAGCTATTAATCGTTCATTATTAGAATTTCAATAATGAACAAAATGTTTACACTACCAATCAATTATGTAGACTTACTTTAAAAACTTACTCAAAGGTGTTGTGAACTCTAGATCGAACAATAACGCTGAGTAAAATTCCGAATGATATCAGAATATCGCAGGATTTCAGTCAAACGACAGCTAATCATAAACCAAGCTCATCCAAACAACCTAAAAGTTTTCAAGAAGCGTTACTCAGATGGAGCTATAAATGTTTCAGTTTTTACACATTTTCTGCAGCTTTTTAAGTTTTGTCGTCAAGTGAACAACTTGTCGACCAGTCGCTTAGACGTAAATTTCCAACGAAATTAAATCACTTCTGTAAAATTCTTTCCTTGGCTAGGACAGTGTTGGTGCAGGGAAAACAACCCGTCCTTGCTACATTATGTAATAAGAGGGTTTTAGGTACAAGGCAATTGAATCTTTTATTTCAGAAACCACTCAAGACACAAACATTAAAAGCTTGAAAAAGTATTTTTACCGTTATTTATGAAAAAATCGATTAGGATTTCAATATTTTAAACTGAAATATATTTATATTTAGATATATTTCTTTCAGAAAATATTGTTGTAATCACTATTAATTAGTTAAACGTGAATAAATAAATGTTTTCTTAAAATTATTAATTTTGTCGTTAGGTGGTTTCTGAAATAAATGATTCAATTAAAGAAAAGTATTATAATTTTTGTTCAAAATATCGCTGAAAAATAATCTAAAAAACTCTTATCAGGGGTTTTGTAGGTTTTATATGCTCTTGAATTGCATTTGATGATTAATGTTCCCTTGTATTTTTACTTTTTTTAATGAAAATGAAGAAGAATTGTATTCTCAAAAAATATATATATTCAGTCAAGCTCGCTGATTGGAAATATTGGCAGCAGACGTTACAGTTGAAAACTAAAATGCACGATAATAAACTGTAAAATTAGCAATTTTACAGTTTATTACTGCAGAATTAGTAATTTTTACAGTTTATTACTATAAAATTAGATGTATTATACTATAAAAACAACATTCATGTTTTACATTGTAGAGTTAACTAGTACTTAGAAGCAACAGATAATAATGGAGGACGTTAGGAAAGATTTATATCTGTCTGTAGATTAACAATAATCGACAATGAAGTACATAAATACAAACTTAAAATTACCCTCGGATACTTCATTACCAGAAATCAGTGGGCCCGCCTACCTCTCCTCCTCACAAAAAAATGTAAATCCTACGCCATCCTTGAATGAAACAAAACGTGTCTCAGAGACAACCATTTGTTGTCGCAGTGAGTAATGAGCTTTTGAAATTACATGCAAGATATTTTCAGTTTAATTTATGATTTGTAGAACATTCGGCCTACGCACTGTCTTATCAGCATCAAGATTCCAGCAACGAAAAAATATATCTCAGGGGATTGGAATTGTGCTTCGGGGCTGTAGGTGTGGTAGTGGGCGGGAAATCCCACTAGAAATCGATAAAACCATGTAACAGAGACGCCCGAGCTATGACACCCCACAAATCAACTTCATTTAACTTCAGATAACAATATGAATTTCCACAAGGGTTTTTAAACAGCTGGTCTGACAGGCTCTACATTCTTAACATTTGAATATTATTAATTGAGCGAAGTGTTGACAGTTGAAATTTAAGCAAGAAATGAGTGATGTAAAGACAAGTTCTCTAATTAATATTTGAATTTTCCTTTCTTTTTTTAATATTAGTTCTTTCTATATTTATTTTAAATTTTGTGTAGCAATTTACAAACACAAATATATTCAGTAAAATATTTTGTTTCCATAGCTTTGCAAGGAGTTCTTAAATATATACGTAGTCAAATGCAAAATTTGTCCGTATTTATTTTGAATAGAGTATTTGATAATAAAAAATACATTTTCTACTCATATCTTTTTGATAAACAACAGTTCTCTAAAGTTAACATTTATGTTACCCTGATTGTTATTTGCAAATTAATGGAAGAAGCAGTTTTTTTTTAAATGATGATATATCGTTCAGTTTTGACATTGGAGTTTCATCGATGCTATCTAATATCGAACATGCTATCAATTTTTAAATCGTAATTCATTGGATTTAAAATTCACAGTTCTTCACCTTTAATTACATACTTATGTCCTCGGTAATTTGTTCAATGTATTTTTGATTTTCCAACAAAAGATGTAGCTTTTTTTCTTTTTTTTCTTTTTTCTTTTTTTTTTCGAGAGAGGAAAAAAATTGGGCGATTGCCAGAGATATGCAGGAAATTTATAAATTCTACATGAATAAGTGAGATATACATTGGTTTCCATGTCAAACACCGACGACCCTGTCTAGAAGTCAGAGAAATCTGACGGCGGAGAGGAGGTTCCGAGTTCGAATCCCAGCTCCGGCATTGGTGTACTTTCTCTTTCCTGTCTTTGTACCTTATTATTGTGAATGTGTTGCTGTGCTGTGAATGGTTACCTTCCTTATAAGTGGGTACTTATGACATTCCAAGTAGCATAAACTCATCGGATTTTGCTCGGCCGATCATCGAACTCCTCGTAAACTGATCCCGTAAAGCACGACGACATCGTTCCGATCAGTATCCGAGCACGATTTTCGATGAGCTACTTTTCATCGGAAAGCGATATCCTTCCGATCAACTTTCCCGATGAAAATAAGCCGAGCTATATTCCATCAGAAAACGATATCCTTCCGATCAAGTTTCCCGATGAAGTTAATCGGCACGGGACTGTTCTGCTCGTAAATTGCTCCAAATCTCATCGTATTTCGAGCAAAACTCATTGGATTTTGCTGCTCAGATTCTGTTTGGCCGATGAGACATATTGGATCATCGGCCGATGAGAATTTCATCGGGTTTCGATGAATGGCCGCTCATCGGTCGATGAGATGATGCTGCTAGGGATAGATGCATTGTAAAAGTCCGACTTCACACTAAATGACGGTACAGTTTGAAAAGTGAAGCAGCGCACCCCGAATTGCCAGCCTGGCTGGTACAAGCTAACAACAACAACCATTTCAAACCTTGATGTGTTACAGATTCTGAGGCAAACACAAAGAAAGAAAAATGCATTTTTAAAGTTTGATATGTTTTGTATTTACAGTGAACTCTCACTTACACGCTGGCCCAAGGGACCAACAGAAAAAGGCGCACAAGTGAGAGAGACGTATAAGTAAAAAAGCCTATTTGAAGGATTAAAACGCAACATAGTTTCTAATGAGAGAATGAATAAGAATGTTTCTATAGAAAAGGGACATATTACTACGGTTTGGCAATTACTGGAACATAACTACAATGATAAAGAGTAAACGAAAATTCTAGCATACCTAGTTACAAACTGTTCTCCTTAAAAGGATGCATAACATATAATTGTCAATCTCCCAACTCTAGTTCATGCGAAAAAAATGCCTTCCGTAAGCAATTAAGGCGAAAGGTTAAGGAGGAAAGTGAAGAAAAATGCTTATTTTTAAAGAAAATAATTTTTTTTTTTTTCCTTTTAGGAACAATTCGGCGCATAAGTGAAATATTTATGTTTAGAGCGACGCATAAACGAATGATACTATCATTATTTCGCTATGGAATGTGCTGGGACCATTTAAAATTGTCGTATAAGTGAAAAAGGCGCATAAATGAGGCGGCGTATAAGTGAGAGTTCACTGTATTATGAGAAGTCAAAGTGTGTATAAATAATTGCGGAAGTCTCAAAGACGTTACTTTTCTTATTAGACGTAGGTTAAACCTGCATTTTTGGGGGGAGGAGGGGGGGAGTTTACAAAAGTTCTTCATTGATATGCTCTTATTTTAACACACTCGGATTAGCAATCTGCTTAAAACAGATAGTTCCGGGGAATCAGGATCTCCCTTTAATTTTAACTGGTGATATGAGATACATATTACAGTAACCTCTCATTATCTCGTTATATCGCGCTTGTCGAATGACAACAAAAAATAAAAGGCAATATAACCGCGATTGAGTTAACGATTCAATTAACGAACAATTTAATGACATGTACTTGTACATCTTCAATAAGATTAGTTTTTAATCAAAATAGGGCGATGCTCTAAATGAAAACAAAAGAAAATTTTCCTACTTGTCCTTTTAAAATAAAAAAATAATTTTAAGTATTTCTATTGCTTATTTTGAAATATTACATGAAAGTTGCAGCTTAAACTGCAACGAATTCAGATGTAAAGAAAACATACCAGATCTGGTCATTATTTAAAAAAGAAAAAAGTACTTTTCTGAAAAATGGAATTGCTGTTTCCCCTATAATGTAAAATGTTAAATAAAATTTTAAATATAGATTTGTATACTATAAATTTTCAGGTGGCAAAGGAAACGCGCGATACATCCGAAAGGGCGATGTAGTGTATTAAAAAAATAAATGTAACACTCTGTTAATGCATCTTACACAGAAAATCCCCATAGTTGAGCAGAGATAAAAAATGTGCAATTTGTGTATCCAACTAAGGTTTAAAATTATATAGCATATATTTTACACTTAGTTTTCTCACGTGACTTCGCTACCTTGGCAGCTTTTACAAAATCCACGCTTTCAAGGTTTTCACTGATCTATAAAACTCTTGACAGGTCGTGTTGAATTTGATATTAAGAATAATTTTGGCGTTATCAGAGCAGCTCGCATCTTGTTAGGATTGTGTGTTCAAATATTTCTAAGCTTCAAAATGTTTTTATGCTCATATGAGCTTATCAACAAGTTTTGAAAGTTCGGCAAAAACAACAAAATAGAAAATGCTTACATGGTTTTATTGAGTAATTATTGACATATCAAAGGTATATTCGTTGAAGGAATGACCGTTTTAATAAATCTGACATCAGACATCACCATTCAATTTGACTGAATCCAATGCTATATTTTGGTTCGTACCCGCAAAAACTATTGATGCTTGCCATTTTCATTCTGAAGAATGTAGCTATGCAAAAACAAATAAGTGTTCGGGTTTTTACTCAAATAAGTGTTTCTTATTAACTCTTTATTACGGAAAGCTAGAAATTCCACGATTTCGAGTCATTTTATTGCTGAAAAATTGATCTTATGCTTTATTTTTCAACTTATTATCCTCAAGCTAACAGCATTCAAATCGGAACTTGTAATAGATTTCAGGATGTTAAAGTATAGCTGGTCAGAAAAAATGTGCATAAAGCGAATATGACAATTTGACGGTGATGTTCACCTTCTCAACTCATTAAAGATCATATTACTTTCAAAAAAGCGGTCAAAAAGTGCCTTTTTTATATTCTAGATAATTATATAAATAAAGGTATTAGTTTAATACATGTTTTTTTTTTTTTTTTTTTTGAATTTTTTATGGTTTGAACTTTGTCTGCTGTAGTCACGAGCACAAGATATAAGACGCGAAAGTTCCATCCGTGATTTTGATGGGAGCGAACCATAGATCTTAAATTAATCTTCCTTTTAAGATCTATGGAGCGAACAGGAAGGGGTTAATGTCGCAGTGATGCTTTTTCGTCAAATTCGGAATAGTTTAGCGATCTTCTTAAATGGCATTAACATTTGAAGGGCCAGGGGGAAAAAAAGATGAAAGTAACCAATAAGCGATTTCGAGAAAAACGAAGAACAAAGTTTGATTTCTCGTAACTACTTTTGTAGTTAATAGAGTTTTCATGCACATTTCGGTCGATTCTCATTTCCCCCCCCCCCCTTGTTGTTCTACCAGATGATATTACTCCTTTATAGCCCCTAGATAGCGCTAATATCATCTCAAAAGTGACTATTATCTTTTTTCCCCCTGGCCCTTCATTTGTTCTAGAGAGCTTTAAGTACAGACATTCAACTTGTTGAGAAGTACGTGCGCGCATGTGTATTTATCGTATGATAGTGATGAATTCCAATCAAGGGCGGATCCAGCTTCTTGCTTAGGCGGGGCTCATTTTCGGAAAGGAAAGGGGTCTAAGTGCGATTTTCGGGTGAAAACAGGGGTTTGGTGCGATTTTTTCAAAACATAAAGCCTAAAAATACCGTTTTAGGCTATATTTGGTAGTTTAAGGGGGGCTGGGGACCCCATGAATCCCTCCCCCTGAATCCTCGCCTGATTCCAATTACAAAATATCATCAGCATGATTAACCACGACAGTACTTATTGGGCTCTGGCCACCTCAGAGGTTTCAGGCTATTCTTTTAACAGCTATGTAACTCCAATTTCTGATTTTTAAGATCTTAAAGTCTGAATCTACTATAGTTTCTTAAGCCTAAGACCTCTTTTTCAATTCAAATAAAAAACCGAATCAAAAACTTTGAATAAAGTACTCTCCGGTTCAATTCCCAAATAGGGAGATCTCCCATCATTCTGTTTAGGTTTATAAGTTTTACTAGGTTACGCTTTTAGAAAAATTAGTCATATGCTAACACTTTGAAATGATATTTTCTTTTCTAGATTACATTGTCAGAGACAAACTAAAGATGGTTCTTAATACTCTCTTACAAAAATTACCGAAGTTCGTTTCTCTCCAATCGTCGTTGATTATGTTTGTAAGTTGTGTTCTTGATGAGCATGCGCATTTGAGGACAGACATCCATTGTAACCGACCCAACCAACAAACAATGTTACATCAAACTATTTGTCAATTATATGTACTAACGGAAAAATGACATTACACCTGATTGCTAAATAAAGTCACCCCTGAAAAATGTCATGTGATTTATCTCTTAATAACGTAATGTATATGTATAGTATTTCAACGTTTTTAACGAATAAGCATTGGTTGTTATATGAATCTATATAGCTTTCTAAATATCTGTAAGACTAACGTAAGGCCAGACATCGTCATTTTCAGGTTTTTACTGCATTGCATATAGAAGCTTTTTCTTCATTGATGGACAACAAAAAAAAAAAATTTATCAGTGTCATGAGAGTGTGAGTTAAAATCTTTGTACACACCTAAAAAATATTTTTACGCTCTTCCGAAGTGTAGTGAGAGTGTCTACGCTTAGACTTACGATATGTGACTGTGAGGTACAGATATGTACTTTTACAGAGCTGGATTTTCGTCGCAATTTTAACGAATGCTATTGTTTGCTAATCATTTAAACCAGTCTTCAGACAAATTGATAATGTTTACAGGCCAACTGGGTAGCGGGAATTTCTCCATTTGGTTTCAAAGTTGAATGAAATGAACTACAGGCTTTTTTTCTTAAGCTAAAACTTGATAAATTAAGTGAAATGTCACTTCGTGATTCATAAAATTTGACCTGAAATGCAACACACTTCGAGTTTTTGAGGAAATTTCTTTTCATAAGAATGCCCTTGGCTGAAAGGAAAGTTTTTTTTTACATATATATAAATACTTCGAGAGATTACGAATAAATCTATACAATTTTGCTGTGAAAGAATGCTAATATTTCTAATCCTTTTCTTATTCCGATTGAAACACCTACCGGTCTGTAACAGGAATCATTCCCGGTTGCAGTGAAGGGAAAGTCTTGTTGTTTCCGCATGTCTACGTCTGGATCCGCCCCCAACTGCAAATTGCCTAACCGAAAACTGCTCGCTATAATTCGGATGCCATGATGAAGAAAATTATTGTCTCCCGGCTTCAGCGGCTGAACTGATTGGCTGAAAATTGTTGGGTATGCTGGGAAAGAATACCCGGTTTCTGACTGATTGTTAGGAGGTAAAGAGTTGTTACGACGTCACACTTCCACTGGATGGACCTTAAGTAGTCAAATCCCTTCCAGAAAGAGAGAGATATATAATTGGATTTCTCTTGCTTTAAATATTTAAAATTGCCGGACTTCGTGTTCATTACCAGGAAGTTGGTTTCATATTTAAAAATGTTTGTAGATTGGACAACCTAAATCCAACCTAAGGCCCACGGGTCATGTCCGGTGCGCAAAGCTGATCCGTGTGGTAATTTGTTTTGCTCAATGTTACGAGACAAAAAGCACAATGTCATAAATTTAGAGTCAAATTTTCAGAAATTAGTTTTGAAAAACACGTTTAACAAAAAAAGGCGTCAAAAAATTGTAACAACACTTATTGGTTTGTGATTGTGTTTTTTGTTCCATATTTTTCCATGCTATTTAGAAAAGAATAAAATATTTTGAAATTTTATCTTTGTTCTGACCAGTAACAATGATTTCAATATGAGATGTGGCCCTTGGTTTTTTTTTTTTTTCTTTGTTCACTTGATCGAGTCTTTTTAGAAGCGTCTCGTCTTTCTAGGACTTCAATTACTGGTAATAGCAATTAAAAATCCTACTCACTTAATAACTTTGCTCCGTCTTAGGTGGATTTTTTCCATTTTGTTGTAAATATTGTTCTTGTTTAATGGATTGCTTTATTTAAAAATCAAACATTATATTTGAAATTTCAGCAACATTGATTTTGGCTACGTTTGACGAAACAACAAGCCCTTTGCTTCGACCTTTAATGTGAAATAGTTTTGTTATTTTGACCAGTTTGGAGAAAAAAAAAGTTAAAAATGAGTCGGGACAAACCTTTAACAAAAAAGTACCGCTCTTATCCGGGCTTTTGTAAACTTCCGTGGTTTACAAAAAGAGTACGAATTCTTCTCCAATTAATTTTATCATATCACCTTAATGCAATTATATTTGAAAAATATAATCGCAAACTTCAAAAATATTTATGTGATAATACAAATTCAGAGTTTGGTTTTAAAAGTATTTTTAAAGTATTTGAAACTGTAAAATGCACAGGACTAAACTGTAAAACTAGCAATTTTACAGTTTCTTACAGTAAAGTTAGAAATTTTACAGTTTATTGCTGTAAAATTTAGCTGTATTATACTGTAAAACCAACAGTGTAATACTGGCAGCAGAGGTTCAAGTTTAAAACTGTAAAATGCACGGTAATTAACTGTAAAATTAGCAGTTTTGCAGTTTATTATTGTAAAATTAGAAATTTTTACAGTTTATTACTAGGGTGAGTTCTGGTAAGTGCGTACCCTTTTTTTCAAAGTTCATGTTCTCAAGGATGCTGCTCAGTTGAAAAATCTTGTACACTCACAATTTTTTTTTAGTTTTCTTTCCAGATCCTTTACTAAGATTTTCAAGCATATAATATGTCAAATAAACCATAAGCATAGGTTTTGTGACCTGGTTTATGACACCTATTCTAAGGTACGCACTTTCCCTACCTAGCGGGGTAAGTGCGTCCACCTTATATTATGTGAATATGAGCAGGAATAGGCTTCTGGCACATATTAAATATGTTAGGTAATTGCCTTGGGATAATTCTTAATACTAGAGATCAGCACTTGCTTGCATGGATGAAACGCAATCAGTGATATCCCACGTGTCTTGAGAACAACTGTGATTTGAAGATTGAGAGAGTTGTGTCTGTGATTCTTCTTTTGTCCTTTTAATAAGACAAAGTGAGCAAATATAAGTTGTTTTTATTTAGTAATAATCACTTATAGTCTACATAGTTTATTTTGGCTTAATACATCAATCAGTATGTGTTTAAGCCAGGGTTCGCACTTACCCCCACTTAAATGTAAGATGAGACATGTGCGTCCAATAGCGTTGTTGTAAGTGCGTACCCCTGTGATTTTCCTTTTTTTCTATTTGTATGGTAGATCGTTAGGTGACCTGAGTGAACAATTCGTTTTTTTTTTTTTTTTGAATAAATACGGTTTTAAAATATTTTTCTTATTAGAATCAACAGCAGTAAAAAAAAACACAAAATAAAGAGCAAAAAAAGAAAATAATTGATCATGATAACTTGTACTTTTTTTTCTTGTACATTGAAATAGTTTTTCACAAGGTGTTCTTAATTTTCTTAAATATAATTTAATCATTACTCCAACTTCGTTTTTTGAATCAGTTGGTTCCTTATTTAGTGTTTCACTTAATTTCATTGCTTCATTTGTCATTCTGGTTTAAATTAAGTATAGCTTATGATCGCTATTTTCAACGAAAAATTTACTAACAGATATCTAAAAGCCAATATATTTCAGAGATAATGAATAAAATTGAAATCTGATGCCGCATTCAATGTAAATATAAATACTTGATGGAAATGACGTCAGATTTATAATCAGCTTATAAAAGAGTTATAAGCAAAATTAAAGGTGAATTACGAGAGTCGGATTTTCCACGTAATAGTACACACTTGCCTCATCATAATGGTACGCTTTTGCTCCGCATAATAGTACGCATATGCCTCATAATAGCGGTGCGCACTTGCCCCATCATAATGGTACGCACTTACCCCCACCTTACTTTAAAGAAAGGGAAAGTGCGTACCGTCATATAAACAAATTTTAGTTAGAGTATTTGATCAAAATACCCCATATATATTATTAGTAGCTATTACTCAAAGGAAACAACTTGCATTTATTGACTTCAATTGCTTGGTATGGCTACAAGAGAAACTGAAACAAAACCTTCTCAATCTTTACTTTAGAGTTTTTTTGAAGACATTTAAGTTGTCCCTGATTGCGTTTCGTCTATTGAATCCAGGCCTGAATTCTACCTATTGAAATTATCATTAGACAGTTATCTAACATAGTCGATGTGTTGCAGAAGCCATTTCAGGACAGTATTCATAGAATTCCCAGTGGACGCACTTACCCCGTGGACGCACTTACCAGAACTCACCCTATATAAAAATAACTATTATACTGTAAAAACAACATTCATTTTTTATAGTGCAACAAAGGAGTTTTCACTTCAAAAAAAATATCTCATTCTACAAAATTGAAATATTGAAAAGATACAGCAAGGTCACTCAACTCGCACTTTGCCTTATAATTCCCCTGGAATAAATGAACATGTTCTCTTGAGGCAATCACAACAGTAAAGCGTTCTTTACACCGCGATTCGCACCGTATCGCGATATCAGCAACAAGTAGTAATCAGCCGCCAAAACGCCCGTAAATAGAGCTTCCCAGCAAGAGTGGGAGTGTCTCATGGGGCCCACTTTCGCAGACAGAACCGTAATTACGGAGCAATGGCATCTCTCCGCTGCGCTGGTGTGGGAGTTCCTGCTGCTATCGGTTGGGTTACGGGAATGTTAAACAGAAATTGATGAATTGAATTTCCTCTGCACAACGGAAGAGGTCGTTTTGATTTATATTCGAATCGTTTTCTTCCATTTGGGGCTGTGAAGGGCGCAGATTTTGTGAGGCGATATCGGGGTAGTTCTCAGAACTCGGGTGGGCAATTTAAGAGAGAGAGAGAGGAAGAAAGTGATTTGGAAGATTTGTTTTTAGTTTTCAGAGAGAGATAGGCGATGATTTGATGTGATCAGATCTCGGAAAGGTTACGCGTAGTATAATTTTTCATCTAATGAAACATTTCAAAGATAAGAGAAAATGAGTCGAAAATAAGAACTAAAACTTGCAGGTAATTGAGTATCGTGAAAAATTTAGAAAAAAAAATCTAATTAGTCGAAAATATGAACTAAAACTTACAGATAATTGTCTGCCGTGAATGAGAAACCCTCTCTTATTTTTAATTACACCTTATTGCAAGGAGAATATGTACGAAAAAAGGTTTTTGTTTCTTCTTCCTCGCTTTCTCTTTTTGTTTTCTTTCTTTCATTTTATTTATTTATTTATTTATTTATTTTATTTTATTTTTGTGAATTCAAGAAAGAATTTCCGTTAATTGTTGAAATGTGTGTTTGAAACTTTAAATACTTCTGAACACTCAGTTCTTTGCTAAACCTAAGTTAGCTAAAAAATATTTTTTAAAAGACTATTTTACTAGAGACTCTGATGCACATTAATATTATTAGTATTTCCTTTCCACATAATAAATCCCACAAGTCATTATAAATTCATATTTAATACTAAACTGTGCAAGGTATTAAAATTAAAAGACTATTAGTGCATCTCTCTCTCGCTCTCTCTCTCTGCAGGATATTTTAAAATTATGAAGTAAATAACTCTTATTTTATGACTTCGTCAGCAAGAATGCAACACTGGGACTTCTAGGGGGTTTTTTTCTGTCAAGCAAACTGAGTCAAACTATGGAGCAGCACAAAGTTATCCAGACTGGCTTAGAGTATCTACACCTATAGTTCAACTACTGCAATATTTACAGTTTATATTGGCATAAGGTAAAAAGAAAACTAAAAACCTTCAAATTGGAATTACATTCTAAGCTTTTGAAGAGTAAAATTTGTCCACATGTGTTAAGCGAAGGGGAAGGGGACATTGTTGACGCATTTACACGCTAACCAATCAGAAACTTCAAAGCTATTACATGGTCTCTGGCAATGTAAAGGCTGTTGAAATGCGTCTGGGTGATTAAAAAAATGACGACTGGCTCTTAAAAACAAAAAACTTCAGAAGCCATGTTGCACCGAAATGTTCCTATTAACTATGAGAAATATGCTAATTTGTGGGAGGCTTAGTAAAATGCTTCCCAGGCGTCTAAGATTCTGCAGTTTTTGTTGGTCTCTAGTTTTATTTTACTTTTATCCTGCAATTCTATAATGATGTTTCTCATTTTTTGAACTTCACTTTATAGACCTGCATTCTCTCAGTGGGAACTTGTCTGCAAACCCGCATTTGACCGTGACGTTATTTGCTTTTTATAGATAGTCTCATATGCATCAATTCTAGATAATGATTCAAACTATGCTCAGTTTTAAATACTCTCCTTCTCGTATTTTATTGCTCACATAACAACCTATCAGTAAGCATATGCACTCTGAAAACAATTTCATTCCTGCTTCCGCGTGTTTTGAAGCATGAAAACAAACTCTAATGAAAACAAAGTTCAACAAGTAGTCTATTTGTCCGAAGCGAACACGATACGTGATATCTTCGAAACAAAAAAAAAAAAGTAAAAATCGAGAACTCACCGCGCATAAAAATTTATGTTTAAAGACGAAGAATTCGAATTCACGAAGACCCGTGCTGGAACGCAGATGACATTTCTGTATTTGAACTTGTGGCCATTGTTTATTTACATCGTGCGCTCGGAACTCAGCTCGGCGTGTGTGTGCAGGTGAGCAGGGCTCTCCTTCATTCCTAATGGCAGACGATTAGTGAATCTCGTGAAACATGCGGTCACATATGGAATGATAACTAATATTGTGACTGTCGTGTTCCTCTGATGGTTGTTCAGCTCTTGTCAACAAGCTTCCACGAATTCCATTTGATGCTGGTAAGTAAATTCATTTACCCCCTCTTTTTACAAAGTTATTATGTTGTTCAGAGAATACATTTTGTAGAGTGTATGTAGAATTAATGATAGAAGCTAAGCAGCGGATACTAAAAAGGCAAATTTCCACTGAAGTTTTCTTGAGCATTTTATTTTCATGTTGCGGCGGTTCAACAAAAATGGACAGAATATCTACTCAAATATCAAACCCTTTATTTATGGGGGTCAGGGGGAATCTGCCCCCCCTCCTGGCTTTGAGAAATTAATGTATTTACATATAAGTGAGAGTGGTTTTTGTTGTTTTCCCATGAAAGTATATTTTGTTAGCACAATCGACTCCCCCCCCCCTCCCGGAAAAACTTGAAATCACGGGCATGTCCAATATGTGTAAGTTCTGAAAAATCAGAAAAATACAATACTTTCTATTTTGCAAAACGAGATTAGTTCTTTCCTGAATCATTATTTTTAGCATACATGTTTGCCGATGTTTATTTGGAGGATATGTTTCTATTGATTCATTTAATTCTGGATTTAAAAAAAAAAATAGTCAAAAATATTTGTGCATGTATTTTTCACTCATGTATGCTGCGTTATTGTAGTCATTCGCAAAACAAGTATTTTTATGCTTTAAAACAAAATTCTGATACATACGACGTAAGTTTCGGCGCTACCTAAATAATATCATTTGGAAAAATTCACACGTTAATGAGTACCATTGAGAAAAATATAATTAATTTTTTCATTTTTTTCATTCTTCGGGATATTTTATTGAATATTTTTATGACTTTTAAATTATTTCAATTACTTGTGAATTTCGCTCTTTTTCTTTCTTTCTTTTTTTTTTTTTTCGTCCCTTCGGATCCAAGGTCTGAATGGGTGCAAGTGCAAAATTCTAGACGGGTTCAACCTAATACTGAATTACTATACGCTTGCTTACATAGAGAGTTTTATTTTAAAATAATGATTCTGCTCTTTAAGTGTGTTTACAATCCATTTTCATGCAACCTACTGTCTGTTTGCGTATTGTGCGCCTGGGACCACGGACGCTTCCATCTGAAAAAGGGGAGATAGGTTTAGGATGCGCACTACCCGATGCCTTCAGCTTTTGTTCGCTTACTACTTTCTTGTTGCTTTTCCCCCTATTTCGAGAAAATCCGAAGAGACTTGGCGCGTGCGCAGATGCGGCGGAGGTCGCACGAAAAATTTTTAGACAGTAACTTCAAGAATGGTAGTTTTATAAGTTCCATGACTTTTTCAGTTTTTAAAAGTGCTTTATTTCTTTTTCGTTATTACAGTCGAGCACACTCATTGGAATTTCGGTTAAAAGAGCTCCCCGCTTAATGTAATGCATTTTTAATGTACCAAGCCGTTGTACCTTGTTATTCTGATCCCAAATAATGTAATATCTTGCTTATTCAAATATTTTTCCAGGACACATTTGCCGTTTCATTATGCAGATTCAACTTTGTTATAATTTGCTTCGCTCTTTTTTTCTTTTTTTTTCAACGCTTTTAATTCGCCAGTGAGGAGTGAGTTAGATATGTAAAGGGAAATTCGAAATAGAAAAACAGGTTTTTAAACAGCCAAGTTCATTTATTTTTGACCAATCGATGTAGTACACATATTATATTTTACGTTTTGGACAATGTTTCTAAAACTTTTATTGAAGGTAATATTAAAATAGCTGCCAGTGCTTGGATTTAAGGCTATTCTATATAACCTCCTGTTCATACATTCATATCATTTCTACATTATAACATAAAAGTGCAGCCAACAATAGTATATATGGACTTTGTGGATTAGACTTATCTGATTATTATTATTATTATCTATATTCATTGTTACTATTATGATTATTACTTTTATTTACCATTATTATTATTGTTATTATTAGTATTTATTATCCTTATTATATATAATTATTAGTTTTATTTTTAAATTCCTCGTAGCACATCAAGTCACAATTTTGTCAAAATTAGAAAGAAAAAAATTAAGGCAAGAAAAGGCAACAATTTGAAATCGGGAATAAATAGCTTCGTTTTAAATAAACAAATCAACGAAATCTAAGAAATGCTCAACAGAGAAATGCGTTAGAATTTATAAATAGTCTCATTGTTTCTCAAAGTCAATGTTCAACACAACGTACAATTTATTGTATTTTTAGGAATCACGGAATATGATATTTCACTGTAACCTTGATACTTGACTTAACCCTTTGCCTCTCAGTGTTCCAGCTGCTGGAACACATAACTTCAACTGCTTCTCAAACTCTTAAATTCATCAATAAATGGATCAAAATTGAAGTAAAGTATTCTTTTAACTCTTCTTTATAACTATAGATGGCACCACCACAACAGAGGCTACTCAATAATTAACTATGGTGGATTATTTGATCTCATTAATTTTCTTTAAAAAATTGTATAATTTTTTTCCGATAAAAAAAAATCTACAAAAAAAATAATTCCCGTCTTATATTATAGGCTACACATCAAAGTATTTATTGAAAGCAAATTTATATTTTTAAAATCAAAAACGAACTCATAATCGCAGAAGAAAACATTGTGTTCCATTAGCTGGAACACTGCAACGCTCTTGCTTCTCAAAGTGCGCTTTCCAGCATTGGAGCGCAGAGACGCGTTTTTATGTTTTCTGTTCCCTCTTCTTGGGGGTGAAAGAGGTCTACATAAAATACAGCAGGGGTGGGTATGTTTTATTTCAAATGTTGTATACATTCTGTGGGTGTCTGGTATTTTGTCAGGAGGGGTTAGAAAGGGATTTTATTAGTAGCTCAAGTTATCTTCACTTAGAGCAACGTGATTCTTTTGCTCTCTCTTTTGTGTTTCGATCACTCATTTTATTCTGTTCGGTTGATATTATCTGAATACATGCTTCCAAAAATTTCACGAAGAAAAAAAAAATGGCAAGATCATCAGGAATTATGTGTAGGAATTGTATTAAAATGTTGTACATGACCAATTCATTTCTAATCAAAATAAACTTTTTTGGGGGGGGGGACGAGGTGTAGAGTAGCAGTCTTCCTCGTGGTGCACCCTGGGTAATGCTAAATCTTCTACATAAGTGTAAATTATCAAATTTCTTGTTTATATTAAAAACATGCAGTTTTTGCACGCTTCACTGCAACACTTACTCTGACGTGCTTTACAGCTTTAACGGTGCAGTGTTCCAGTAGGTGGAACACCTGTAAAATCAAAACGGTAAGAGATATTTTTACAAAATTTTATATGTGCACTTCCTGAGACCTAAAGAGACTGTATATAAATTTTTTTGACGAAATTCCAACTTTAACGGGTAGTGAACCGGAAAGGGTTAACACAATCCACTGGGCTCTCGTAGAAACAGACACTGAATGAACTCGATCAAAAGATTGTATTATATGATATGAAGGATTTTTAACCAGTTTATGTTCCGATGCATCGCCTTAATGATGACCCAATGAGATATGAGAAAGTTGAAGGAAGAGCTTATCTTCAAATCCCATGAATGATACATACTTACCTCGAGTTGTTTAGTCCTTCACGGTGTATATGGGACAGCGAGCAAACGATAGTAATAAAATTTTTATTCTCTTCATCCGGAAATACTGCAGAAATGTCCCCTTCTCTTCTTAAAAGCCAGTGAACTGTCCTAGGGATGGGTAGACTATGCCAGTATGACGTTGCAGTATGTAGACCATGAAATGTATATCAATGACGACAGTAAAGCCCTCGCTTAACCTGCAATCGTAAGGAAGAGGGAGCTCTATCATTCTCTACAGCAATATCTGGATAAAAATTCCGTTTAATGGATCAAAATCGCTTATTTTTGAACATCAAAATCTTCAACTAACATGCTCTTTGACCACTCAACTCTAGATTTAGCAGTTGGGGGCAGGATTTCCGTGTAAAAGGGCCAACGAGTAGAATTATTTTATCACCACACTCCAGATGCATCTCTGATACACTAAAAAATAAATGTTGATTTTATAGTACAATAATGCTAATTTTATAGTAATAAACTGTAAAAATTGCTGATTTTACAGCAATAAACTAAAATTGCTAGTTTTTCAGTTTACTACGGTGAATTTTACAGTTTTCAACTAGAACCTCTGCTTCCAGTATTATACTGTTGTTTCTACAGTATAATACAGCTAAATTTTACGGCAATAAACTGCAAAATTGCTAATTTTAGAGTAAGAAGCAGTAAAATAGCTAGTTTTACAGTTATTACTGTGGATTTTACAGTTTCAAATTGGAACTTTGGCTGCCAGTATTATACTGTAAAAACAACAGTTCATTTTTAGCAGTGTACTATATATATAAATGGGAATCAGTAAGTAACGGGCTCATGTTAAAACTTAGTTTCTTGAAAACAACTTATTCAAAAAATTCAATTTGATCTAAAACGAAGTGCAATAAATGGGTATTAGTTTAGCACATGTTCGATGAGTCTTCCAACTCTTGCTATATGATTACGCAACGAGTAGCGGAAATTCTGCATCGCTCGATGAAGGGCCGAAGTTTTAATGCTTTCCATAACTGCGAACTTTTGAATCAAACGAACGATTGATACCCACTTGGAAATATTTTTTTAGCTTAAACTCAGTCGCAAAATTTCTTTGAGTTAAAACTGGGCTGTTGTTGTTCGAATAAAAGGTTCTAACAATGAAATTTCGCTCAGAAACTTTATCTTTCGTTATTTTCACTGAAAAATAAACAACAAAAGCCAACTCAATGGGAATGAGAGAAAAATCCGCCAATGCACCCCTAGTTCGGACTTGAAATGTCCAACAGTTGACATTTCTTTTCAATGCGTTACTTACTAACCACCTTGTATGTATAATAATGTGGAATTCAACATAAAATTTTTAAAAAGTTCATTTTAGTCAAACAAGATTAAAAATTGTCAGAAATATCCGTTCTTTCCAACGATTCATTCTTTGATAATTTAGAAGAAAATATCTTAAAGCAATATGAAAAAACAAATATAAAATTCAAATTTTAATTTCCTTATGATTTAAAAAAAACTTTCACCACAAGTGTGTAACATCCTACCTCCCGCACCTTTCAATGTGAGTTAAAAAAAAAAAAAAAAAAAAAAAAAAAAAAAAACATTTTATAAGAAGAAGAGGAGAAAACTGCAGTGATGCACCATATGTTTGCAAAGGTGTTTAGTTAAGGTTGTTTGATTCATTTAAACGGTGCTTTTGATTCAAATATCCGACAGCTTTTAATGTTAATACTGGAGATTCTGGTTCAATTTAATACTTATTCAATTCCCCTGCGCTCCTCTCTCTCTCTCTCTCTCTTTCTCTCTCTTGAGCTTGGAAATTTTAATTAAGAGGAGACTCACTGCAAAAAATAAACCGTTGTTTTTACAGTATAATACTGGCAGCAGAATTTTCAGTTTAAAACTAAAATTCACAGTAATAAACTGTAAAATTAGCTATTTTACAGTTTAATACTGTAAAGCAGAAATTTTACAGTTTATTGCCACAGTTTTACAGTTTATGACCACAAAATTAGCTGTATTATACTGTAAAAACAGCAGTATGATGCTGGAAGGTAGAGGTTCCAGTTTAAGACTGTAAAATGCACAGTAATAAACTAAAATTAGCAATTTTACAGTTTACTACTGTAAAATTAGCAATTTTTAGTTTGTTACTATAAAATTAGCTGTATAACACAGTAAAAACAACATCCATTTTTTACAGCGTTGAAAGAGGAGAGATTCTTATATAATTGTCCAATAACCGTCAGGTATATTGAGCGCGTAAGTTGCCTTCTCTTTATAATTATTTTGTTTAAATACAAGCTTTTACAACCACATTTCCAACACCAGAAAATAGTAACTTGACACTGAATTCAAATTGAAGCGATTGTCGGTTTCAGAGAGCGACTTCAGTCGTGCGAAACTGCATCGGGTCCACGAATTTCTCAAGAAAGTCTCACCCTTCCCTTCGAACCCATTACGCGTCGCTCACGATCATAACCCACTAGTCCAAACAAAACGGGTTTACGAAAGGTTAATGATGACGACGGGAGGTCAATCTCGTCGTCGGGCACAGGCAATCCATGCATCTGGTTTCTCACATCCCCGGGCGCCTTTTTTGATGATAGGCCACTGCCGCCTAGTTGCTCTTGTTGCTCTTTTTGCGCGTTCGGCTGGGATAGGATCGCCTGACGTTGAACACTTGCTGTTTTGACGCGAGTGAGGGAAATATATCAGCCACGATGGAAAGCGCTAAATTAATGCATTAAATTAGAGTTATGGAGAGAGTTTATGAGCGGAAGTAGAATTTTTGATTTAAGAGTTATGCTGCCGTGCTAAGCACCAAAGTCGTATCTACATTTTTTTTTAGCAAAATTGAGTTATGTGCAAACCAGGTGGTTCTTTATAACTTATTTTATCTAAATTCAATGTTTTATGGTCATTTGAGAACGGGAAATATTTTTAAAAAAAAATCCTGAAAAATTGCCTCCTGAATCAAATACATGGAGACACAAAAACTTTAAACAGCAATGTCTCAGTTTGAGATCGCCTGCAGATACCACTTTTGCGCTTAGCACGGCAGTATAGTTGCGTGGTTTATATCAGAAATATTTAAACCTGGGGCTCCATGAAATTAAATTTTTGGGAACTGAAAAAAACCTTGGTTTACTGAATGAAAATTTCAATTTCTCGGAATGATAAAACACAAGCAAGCATATTGCATACTTGCCTGCATCTAATGAAAAAGTATTTTTGATCATTTAAAAAAAGTTCAATACTGCAACACTATCTTCAAATTTGCCGATTCGGCACACAAAACTTGTTAAATCAGGTCGCTTTTGTGGAGGTCACAACGACCTCTCATCAGGGCCCTCTCTATTAAAAAATAAAATTTTAGCAAGTGTTTGATGAAAGCTTATAAATAATTTTAAACACACGAAATAATCTTTAAACTGCTTTTTGCTGCGAAACTGAGGAGAAAATGACCGACTCCGACTCATTTACTCCAAAATCAGTGCGAATCCAACTGCGACTCTGATTCCGCAGCACTGGCAGAGTTATATGGACTCTGAGAAAAAATGATTGACTTTCAGATCTTTAAATCTTCGACTCCCTACCCTGACTCCTTTACCCCAAAATCAATCCTATTCCAACTTTGCAGTCCTGGTTACAAATAAATATTCTTTTCGATAATGGATGATTTTCGTATGAAAATGAAAATAATTTTTTGACTTTTAAGAATTCGTCTATAGAAATGACTTGCTAGTATATCAAAAATTATATTCTAAATTTATCATATTTTATTCAGGCTGTGGACCTAGTTGAATGCTTTCAGTCTGCAAGAATTGCAAAAACTTTCATCAAAAAGAATCCAAAAATAGTAAATGGAGCATCAACAAGGTTATCAAAAAGCTAAATTGGGTTGAACACAATGAAAGAATCAGCTCATCCACGAACATAAAATTTTTCACGGGACACGCTTTTCTCAAAATTCTCCACGAGGTGTAATATCCCAAGCAGTAAGGGGAAAACTGAGGTAGCGACCACAAAGTAGATTCGTTAGATTATAACGCAGAGTGGAACGAAATCAGATTGTTTTTCCTGGATAGCCACGACCAAGTGATTGCTTTACTCGCACCGAACGTGCCGCATGATTTGTCTCGAGGAAGACCAGAATCGTGCTTTCCACGTACATTTGCCCTTTCCGCGGTGCTTCAGATGCTGCGGTGTGGCTATTAACCCGTGAAAGGATGTTTTTTGGCTTAGTATGTAATAAGAGCTAATGTCTGTGCGCTATCTGTTGTAACACTTCGTCGGATAATAACAGTAATTTTCGAGATGTATTGTCTCATCCTGGTTCGTCTGCTTGATGGTCCATTACGGGGTGCTGTTAACAATATTCAATGACTTCATTATTTGATCTCGACTTTAGACGATGTTTTCGGATATTTACGCTTCAAAGCTGCTGGGAAAACTTTGACGTCGGCCTTAATAGATGCAAAAAACTGGAATTTCGGGGGATTTTGGTAAAGAACGGTACATATATCTAACATTGATCAACTACGGACTCTAAAAATCAATTTAACAGCTGTTAAGCTGTTAAAATTTGTTTTAGTAGTTTAACAGAAACGTGAACAAACCACAGTTCAGTTTAGATGTGAAAAAATTCTAAAAACTTTTGTAACTTTTTGTTTGATGTTAAGGCTGTAAAGATTAAATTTTATATCAGAAAGACTACTACTTTTGTATTAAAGAAGTAAACATGTGAATTCACGTCATATAGTATTATATTTCAACTTTTTAATGGAGCTCCACGTTTTACATTATGACCGTTGGTAGTAATTGGCAAAATTACGGTTTTGCCCTATGAGTGGAGCATGGGGGAAAAACCGTCGTTTGGCAAAAGTTGACGAAAAATCAACAACAAAATAATTGTGTATGAGCTAATATTTAGAAAAGTGCCAATTTGAGTCCCAAGCGAATTTTCCCTAGTATTTCAATTACTAGTTAAAAAAATAATTTTCCCCAGAAAGAAGATAAGGTTCTGCTTTCATTTCATCTAATAACATCAGAAAAAAAACTTTATTTCTTCAGAAAATATAGTTTTTATGCATCAAAAATCAGATCGGTAACGTGTCCCCAGTAGCAAAGCTTAGCATGCAAACAGGTTACGCATACTTTCTAACTTCGCAAAAAAATGCACTTGCACAAAAAACGATTCTATTTTGACCCCTTTGTTAATATTTTACTTCATTTTTGTTTTAATCGATTTCTGATTTTCTAGGGAATGCGAAATAAGCGTGTCCCAAGTTCCGCCGTCAGAGTGGTAACAATAACTTCCGATCTGAGTTTAGGCCCCCAAAATCATTTCCTGCACCTATACCACGTGATACTGAGTACCTGGTGGGATGTTTTATCGAATCGTAATTAAAAATTTGCATTTCTGCATCTAAAATTGCAGGTAAGATTTTTTAAAGTGATTTTATAAAATGTGTGTCATTTGAGTCATCAGATCGGTAACACGCTCTAAAATGCGCAGTTTTTTATTATTTTCAAAATTATTTTATATATAAGTATAGTCCTTTATCACAAGTGAAAAAACCACGTATTTGATTTTGGTTTAGTGCGATCGACTCGGAAATAAAAAAAAAACTTTGTCAGTTTGTCAGATCAGTTAACAGTCAGAGCGGTAACATTGAAAAACAGCGAATATGTTACAGAACTAACTCACACATTTCAGAATTATAAAAAGCAAAAATCATAGGTTTTAGCCATATATATTGAATATTTTTGTTCTTAAAAAATGAAAAGCTATGAGTTTTAGTACAATTGCTTCATTTGTGGTTTGTATGACCTAACAATAGAAGTTAGTAAAATAAGAAAAATTGACACTTCAAAAATTAAGTTAATTAATTATTATTATTTTATTTATTTATTTATTTATTTATTTATTTATTTATTTATTTTTTTGGTGCTTCAATTTCATAACTTCGCTAAATAACTAGATAATAACTAGCATGCTAAATTTGAATTTGTGATCAAGAAATTAAATTTCCTGCAACTAATTAAAGAAAAGCAAGCAGCAGAGTTGTGTGTTGAAAAAGTTGAAGTTGTGTGTTGTTTCAAAACAAAACAAATGTTTTATTAGCTTGGATTTGGTAATCTCATAATTTATTTTATCTAAAAACCTTATCGCTCATTTTTATTTCCAAGAAATGCTTTTTTATAATGAAATTTGATTTTTTAGCCTAATATATATATTTTAATGTAATTATCTTGATTCTATGTTAAAAATGCAAGGAAATGATATCATATTTAGAGATGTTAATGAAAACTAAAAGCATAAACTCAAATATGTAGCTCATATTAACATCAGATCTGTAACATTCATCAGATCTGTAACATTCATCAGATCTGTAACGGCTTAAAAGTGAGTAATCTAAGGAGGGGTTTAATAACTTCCTTGACCTCCCCCCTTTTATTTTCTTGCATTTAGACCCAATTTAGACTTAAAATCCAATATTCGTTTTTTTCTGCAAAAAAATTTTTTTTTCAGAAAACTAACTTCAAATTGGCACTTTTCTAAATATTGGCTCGTATATCAACACTTTTAAACTCAGAATATTGTCTCTTAAATCCTTAAATGTATAAAGATGTACACTGAGGACTAATTCTTATCGTAGAAATGTCTCTACGGTAAGTATGTAATAAGAGCTAATGTCTGTGCGCTATCTGCTGTAACACTTCGTCGGATAATAACAGTCATTTTCGAGATGTATTGTCTCATCCTGGTTCGTCTGCTTGATGGTCCATTACGGGTGCTGTTAACAATATTCAATGACTTCATTATTTGATCTCGACTTTGGACGATGTTCTCGGATGTTTACGCTTCAAAGCTGCTGGGAAATCTTTGATGTCGGCCATAATAGCTGCGAAAAGTTAGAATTTCGTTTGGGGGGATTTAGTGTCATAGTTTGGTAAAGAACGGTACAGTTCGATATCTAAACACAGATAAACTATGGACTTCAACCATCAATCAAACAACTGTTAAAATTCGTTGTAGTAATTTAACAGAAACTTGAACGAACTGCCGTTCAGTTTAGATGTGGAAAAATTCTGAAAAATTTCGTAACCTTTTTGTCGGATTTGAAAGTAGCAAAGATTAAATTTGACATCAGAAAGACTAATACTTCGGCATTATAGAAGTAAATATGTGAATTTACGGCATTTAGTATTATATTTCAGCTTTTAAATGCAGCTCCACGTTTTACATTATAACCATTGGTAGTGATTGGCAAAATTACGGTTTTGCCCCATGAGTGGAGAATAGGGAAAAACCGTCGTTTGGCAAAAGTTGACGAAAATCAATAATAAAATAATTATGTATTTCAACCCTTCCAAACTCAGCATATTACCTCTTAAATGTATAAAGATGTACGTTGACTAATTTTTACCGTAGAAATATCTCTAAATGTATTTTAAATTCATTCCAAAAACTTAAAGGTGCCGTTTTTAATCATTTTCCTAGCATATATTCTGGTATTTTTTCATTTTTCAATTGGAAATGTATCTCGATTCGTAAATTATTACGAAATTTGAAAAAAAAAAAAAATCTATCTCATCAAGGAACTAGCATATTTAACCCTCTTAACCCTTAACTAGGCACGGCATTCCTGGTGCTTTAAATATTTTTTAAAAATAGGGGTTCACTATTACAAATCGAGTGTTTTAAATGAAAAGAAAATAATCAGTTACAGTTAGTAAGAGCGTTTATAGTGAAATAACTACCCTGAATAGACTTTAATGTAACTACACTGTAAAAAATGGATGTTGTTTTTACAGTATTATACTGCTAATTTTATAGTAACTAAGTGTAAAAATTGCTGATTTTACGGTAATGAACTGTAAAATTGCAAATTTTACACTAATAAACTGTAAAATTGCGGCTTTACAGTGATAAACTGTAGAGTTGCTGATTTTACAGTTAATTACTGTGCATTTTAGTTTTAAACTGGAACCTCTGCTGCCAGTATTATACTGTAAAAGCAACAGTTTATTTTTTGGAACTTAAAAGGATTCCAGTCTCATCTACAAGTCCTCCATCATAAACCTAACGTTATCCCAAGATAATTTATAATTTTCCCATGATGAGTATAATACATTTTTTTGGTTATTTATGTATAAGAATATCCGAATGAATGTAATAATATCTCCCGGATTTTTTTTTCATTCAAAAATTTGCTTTAAAAACTTCTTTAATATGAAGGCATCACAAGTAACACCATAAATGCATGATGACTAATGACAATTATTACTTGAATTTTTTTAATGCGGAAAAAAAAATCAAAAAATTCGTTCTACGAGTATTTGTGCCCAGTTAAAGTTTCAAATATCAAGAAACATTGCTTCAAGAAACAGAAACACCATGTAAAAATATTGTGCACATAGTCCCCATGTTGGCAGGAAATGAAACAAGATGCCTTTCTTTTCAATAACACCTTTGCCGCACAGGCACAGCATTTGGTAGCGGCAAAAGAAAAGGATCCGCACACTTCCGGCGAGTGCAATCACATACATCAAGTTATGCAAGTCGGCCGGAAATCTGCGAAGACCCACCGACTACACAATGGGAGGCAAGCCGAACAATAGCGCGAGCGTGCCCGCCAGACGCACGAGGGTTTCTTCGGAAAACATCTGCTTTATGGGTTTGAGGATTTTTTGCAAACAAATGCCGTCTGCAGAATTGCTGTCACACTCTCTAAAAAAAGAGAAAAAATCTGCGGCTGTTTGGATTTTACTTTTGGAGTAATAGTGAATCTGTAGACTTGAATGTTGGTTACAGCGCTGAAATAAATTTCTAACAGCCATGATCTGAAATTAAAACTCGAATCTCGATAGTTAGTAGGCATTATTTACTTGTTCAAAAAATGTTGAATACAGGATCATATATAGATTGACTTTACGAAATTTTAAATTTTATACTGTCAGCTATGAGTTCGCCTAAATTCTACACTACACTTACTAGAAGACAATATAGTACACTTACTGAAATAATACTGTATATTGACTAGAAAACTATAGTAGACTTATTAAAAGACTCTATTGTACTTTTAGTAGAAGGTTCTGTAGTACACTTACTAGGAGACTTCATAATACACCTGCTTTACGAACCGCAAAAGTAAATAATGCAGAGCAGAGTCAAGTTTCAAAATAGCAGTTTTGTACCATTTTCTTGGGGGGAAAATGTGTGCTTAAAATTTTGAAAGATTATTTTGATATAGATTTTTAAAGATCAAGTAAGCAAAATAAATCGATGATGACAGTAGAAATGATGATTAGAAGCACCTTTAATATTGAAAAGTTTATTCAAAATACTCGAGTTTATGTGTATTTTTTGATATCAATTAACACGTATTTTTAAAATATGCTTATGTAAAAAATTATTGGAATACCAAAATTTAAAAACTTTTTCTTGCACTTTTCGGAGGAACATTGACCTTGGAAGGAAAATATTAATGACCAGACATTTTGCCTTTTCTTGTGGAACTGATAGCTAAATCCGAAAGAAGAAGGAAGAAAAAAAAAACTCACGTTATCATTGTCCAAAACGACAGAAAAGTAACGTTTTAACAGTTAATTAACACATTGTAGGCTCCCAGAACCAGTGAAGCATATTCCTTGACGGCAATTAAACTGTGCAACCGGTCAGTGTAAAATTTTCTAGTTGACGCTTTCATTAACGTTACCTTTTAACCACCATGCACTAGAGGAAAAAATTGCGAAGTTTTTTAGTTGATTACAGTCAAAAGAGTTCGGTTTCGCAGATGCTAAAACCAGATACTAAACTAATTTTGGAAATGTGGCTGTACTTTAAAGAAACGCTTAAGTTTGCTTACAAGCAATAAGTTTAATGACCGCAAGCTGTACTTAGCGAGAGCGGTGCCCGTTTGTCGCCTAAGGTTTTTTTTTTTTTTTTTTTGAGCTTCATATTACATTTTTATTCTCGATTGCATTATTTTATTTCATTTATTAGTTGTTTCGTATTGAAATTAATAAATTATATTGTAAATATACTACGGTACATACAGACGAGTGGTACTCATAGAAATGGTCTTAATGAAGAGCATTAAACTTATCGTCCTGGAAGTTAAACTTTTTGATTTTAACTTATGGTTTAAGTTTGTCAACCAAATCATAAAAACAAGTAAAACCATGTTTGGCATGGTGATTAAATCATGTAAAGGTAGTTTATATCCATAAACAAAAATTTACTCTTTCACATACTCTTTTTTTTTAAAAAAAAGGTAAAGTTTCAAAGTATTCAATAAGCACAAGATTATATATAAACAACGAAGTAAATTTTAATAAATCTTAACAACTCATTGTTGCTATAAAGTTGCAAAGAGCCATTTTCCGTAATTGAGTGTAAATCGCTCTGAGTTAAACTTTTGAAGAATTTTAATGAATCATTGTAATTTGCTAGGAAATATTAGTGAGTGAATTTTAATATATGTCTCTAAATGTGCTAATATAAGTCGTTTGAAAGTAACGAAAAACAATAATTTAACTCAAGCTTATCGAAGATATTATAATTTTAGAAATTCAAATTTGATCCTTTTTTAAAAGGAATTTCGTAAGATAAGAGGGAGGGACGGGAATAATAGATGTTTTATTGAAATTCTATCCTCAAAGTGTTCATTTAAAGATTTTTGCATTGCAAAATACTTTTCTTTGTAGAAATCACAAACTATTCAAATACAATTTTCAAAAAGTACATTGCTTTGGTATTTTATCTTTCAATATTCTCTCAAAATGACTTTCAACTCTTATTCGTTGTGATTGAATAACTTTGATGAGGAATTTTTAATTTCAATATTTATCAGAGACAGAAATTTTTTGATGCAACTCAGAAGTTTTTTCTTTCGATTTTTTGTAGCTTTCCATTTCAACATCTGGTTTCGTGGCTCGATGTAATGCTACATGTTTTTCAGCAGCAAAATAATTCTGCGCTTTGACTGGTATTTTACTTTAACACACCAATGGATTTATATGCAAAATTATCAATTTCGTTGTGCAAGGTTGCTAATTTTGCAGTTAGGAGTTTTTAATGTCTACTTGTGGTACACAAACATACAAATTTGTTGCTGAATGATTGCTAAAACTTTGCTAATGTGTTCATTAAAACTAGAACAAATAAATAAATAAATAAATAAAATGTTTAATGAATAAATAAATTGAGCAATCAATGAAAAAACAAATATATAGAACAAATAGAAAAGAAGGAGTTACTTGTAGTGATTATTTCTGACTGATATTCTTGTCGCCTTTCAGCTCACATACGTATTCTATTTCTACAGGAAAGAAAAAAATCACTTAACATATTTATGCACTAATCCGTCGTAGATACTTATTCTTTGTCATTTGATTTTTATATATAGCTGTTTCAAACTATTTGTAAGTTATAAAATCAAGTTAAAACTTATAATGATAGTGTATGTACGAAAAGCTATTCCATTTTGAAAAAATATATTTTAAAATTTTTGATTATTAAAGGGGAATTTCAGATATTAAATATTAAAGAAATGTAGAATGGGACAATGCATAAAACGAAAATATAACCAACATTTTATATAGGAAATATAGATCGCTTTGTGCTCTTATAATTTTTGAGGACAACATTTTAAGAAAACAGGAGAAAAAAACAAGGTTTTACTGTAAATATTTTCATTGAATTAATGGGCATCAATAAAAGTTATTTTGCTCTGTTTTTCTGCACCAAATAACAACTAAATTTCCTGTCGTTTCCAAAATTTACTATTCTAATCCTAAAATTAAGTGGAAGTTTTCTCTTTAAAAATGTACTCTTTTTTTAATTTAATATTCACCATGTATGACGAATTTCTGTTTCAGAAAAAAAAGTTTCATGACTTTTATGAATCATGTTTTATTTATACCTTTGAATTAACTACTCACAGGAGAAATATAATTGCTTCAATAGGGCTTTATTTACACTTATCTCCCTGATTGACATGGCCAAACTAATTGCTATATATGCGGCTATTTCTGTTTTCTCAAAAGAAGTAGTCATATGAGGAAAATTACACGTTTTCACCAGAAAAATTTGAAAATTAAACAGAAAAAGCAACATGTTCAAGCGAGCGTTCAACTCCAAACACTTGCTTCACTTGACTTCCTCCGAGGACGAGTTTTAGCAACTATTATATACTTCCGTTTGCCATTCAATCGGAAGTTCGTATATAATCAAAGAGGGACGCGTGCTTTTGAAATTTCCTCAATAAAATATTTAATAATAGCTAATACATCAACGGTGTTAAGACATAAATTTCTCAGAGCTAACAGGACTTCACTTCTTAAGACTAACTTACGCCAGTTTAACTTAAGTTATTCAAGTGGAACCACGCTAAAAATACTTTTATTGAAGCTCTAGCTTATTACCCGGCGTTTCCCGTTATTGCATTATGTTTAACTTATTTCAGGCTAAAATGAAATAGGTGAGCCGAAAATTGATAATTTATTTTTAATTGTAATATTTGTTGGAAAATACTCACATTTAAATGTTAAATTTTATCACTTGTACGCATAAAGGCTTATCTCTATTACTCTATACATTCCAAATTGAAATAAAATGGCCATTAAATTTGAATTTTGAGCTTTTTGGATTTTTTTTAAAATTCAAAACCCCATCTACGTGAATTCTAGTGCATCGAGGAACCTCTGTGCCAAGTTTGATGAAAATCCAACGAAAACTGGATTTGTGTAAGGAACAAACATACAAACAAACATATACATACATCCATTTAGATTTCAGGTTTTCAAGAACGGAACAGCATGTGCGCTATTTACTAGTAAATGAATTTTTTCTACCATTCAATAACATTTTTATATTGTTACAAAAACTAGGGCCGAAAAGTTGGAGTCGGAGCAGGACAGATTTTCAGGTAAAGAAGTCTAAATTAGAGCCTAGAGTCGAATACTCTAAAATTCCAAGAATCGATTATGGAGTCGAAGTCAGTCATTTTCTCTCCAAGTCCACAATCTGCCAAGTCTACGGAGTCAGAGTCAGACTGATTTTGGGACAAATGAGTCAAAGACTCTAAAATTCCCGAAGTTGGAGTCGCGGGGCTGGAGGATTTGTCCTGTGCAAGTCAGAGGGAGGATAGGAGTCGCGGGGGAGATGTCCCATATGTGGGGAAGAGGGCGATAAAATTTGCGGCGGAAATGTCCTCTTCAGAAAGTTTCAACATTGAAGTTCAAAAAAGGAATTCAAAAGTCAGACTGTCTTTGATGCCAGAATAAGGAAGCTTCAGGGGAATTTCACGGTATTTGTGACATAGGGGTGTCCGTAACAAAACTTTTTAAAAGTTTAAAATTTTTATATATATTGAAAAAGTACATTCTAAAGTATATGAATATCATATACTTCATAAATTTTCATAGTTCACTTTATATTATGTTTGTAATTGCACTCATAACATTGAAAATGCAATTTTCACTGTTACGGACTCTACATTGAATTTTTCTTTAAAAACTAAACTTTTATTTCAATTATTGTTAAGGACTCTACAGTCATCATTTTCACAATCCATAATTTTTTACAGAACGCACTTTTTGATTAAAATTGTTAGCTATATTAGAGGTGAGCCTTTACTTTATCTGTCTCAAGCACCAGTTTTGGCTTAAAAATCGGTTTAAGCCAGATTTAAAGAGAAATTCAATGTAGAGTCCGTAACGGTGAAAATTCCATTTCCAATGTTCCGAGTGCAATTACAAACATAATATACAGTGAACTATGAAAACAATATGATATTCATATACTTTAGAATGTACTTTTTCAATATATATAAAAATTTTAAACTTTTAAAAAGTTTTGTTACGGACACCCCTATGCCACAAATACCGTGAAATGCCCCTTCAGGGCTCTCCTCGGGATGTGTTACGCAGTTGAAGTCTAAAACATATGAGGACAACATTTGTAAGATGTGTAGTACAGGATACGTAATAAAATCAATTGCCCCTCCCTTGAAACATTTCTAGATCCGTACTTGCACTGTAAAAAATGAATGCTGTTTTTACAGTAAAAAACAGTTAATGTTACAGTAAAGAACTGTAAAAATTTCTAATTTTACAGTAATGAACTGTAAAATTGCTAATTTTACAGTACTAAACTGTAAAATTGCTAATTTTTCAGTAATAAACTGCAAATTTTATAATTTATTACCGTGCATTTTACAGTCTTAAACTGGAACCTCTGCTGCCAGTATTATACTGTTGTTTTTGCAGTGTAATACTGCTAAATTGAACTGAAAAATTTCTAATTTCACCCCAAGTAGCACACTTCGTTTTTTAAAGGGTGTAAAATGGTTATTAACGTTGTGACAACGAATTAAAAACGTTTATAAAACGTTAAAACGTTTTTTGTGCTACCTGGGACCATAATAAACTGTAAAATTGCTAGTTTTACAGTTAATTACTGTGCATTTTACAGTTTTAAATTGAGACCTCGACTGTCAGTATTATACTGTAAAAACAGCAGTTCCTTTTTTGCAGAGTGGTATCGGAACTATCATCCGAGATACATCCATTGCTGAGCATACACAAAAAATATTATTTGAGTATTACTTATGATGGAAATCTTCGAAATTTAGTTACACAGCATTAGAGTCCATGTTCTTCATAAAAGGTCTGCTGCACTTCTAACGTACGTGTGATATTTATCAATCCTTGTTCAATTCATTCGCAATGAATTCCGAAGTGTTTAACACAGTACAGAAAGAAACATCGCTTTTTAGGTCAGTATCAGCTTGCGTGCAATTGTGAAGCAACACGTTTAATGCTTTGATAACGGCACAATAGTATGCGCGTGACTCTTAATACTGATATAACGGAGTGACAAACACACACATAAAGGGGAAAAAATTAAACAGCTCTTATTATTTTATCATACACGTTTCAGATTCGAATCAAATACGAAGGCTGTATCAAGCACGCTATTTTCCAGTCTGTTGAAAGCATTTGTTGTCTTACTTAACGTATTTTATAATTACATTCATTGAACTTTTTAAAATTTAATATATTAAAGTAAAAACTTTAGACAGTAAGTGTCAGTTTGAATGGATTGTTCACACCCATGTAACATACATTACACTCCGCCGCAAAATTCTTATGTAAGAGGAATTCCCTCCCCTTATTATGAAGTTAAGTATGTTTATAATTTAGCATTTCTGTATGATTATATTGCTTGGGATGCCCCGCCCAAATTGTTTATCACTCTAGCAATGCTAAGGTTTCCTAAAAATAAAAAGTTAGCCACTTAATTAAAATAATTAGCAAAAATTTAGTAAAAAAAATATTTTATGGTGAGTAAGACTTTTTACGTTGTAACTTATTTATCTTGTCTCGAGAAAATTTCACTTAATTTAAACACTGAAAGCAAATCATTTCCGTGTCATATCATTGCTTTAATTAATTTATTTATTTATTTTTACTTCCTTTTACGTAGTAAAGGAAGTATTGTGATCGCGAAAAAAAAAAAATCACTCAAATTTGAGTCTAAATTTTGATTTTGCTCACCCCCCAATGAATGTTCGTCGTTTTTTCGACCTGTCAGCACGTGCATATGTACCTACCAACATACAAGCAACCGAAAAAACCCGGATTTTCAACCGGGGTGGTTGAAAATCCTTTTCAACCACCCCCGAGTTAATTACGACGAGTTTTCTCGTGACGTCTGTATGTACGTATGTGCGTATGTATGTATGTATGTGGGTCGCATAACTCAAAAACTATATGCCGTAGAAGCTTCTAGCTTGGTATGCAGGCTCTGAGGATGGTTTAGTTGTGCACCTCTCCTTGTGGTTACATTCGAATGTTCCCAAGGGGATGTTTTTATACCTTTTTGGGGTAAATCAGTGTTAATTTCAATGCAGACTCAAGTGATATGAATTGGCGCGACCACTTGGCAATATGTCGCCAAGCTTTTGGTCGCCAAGTGTTCGACGCCAACTTGGCGACATATCGCCAAGTTGGCGACAAATTTGGCGAAAAAATTATTTTTTGAATTTGGGTTCAACTTGGCGCTATTGGCGATATTTTGCGAAAATTCACTGAATGATATTAAAATCGGCACTATTTAGAAAATTAACCATTGTAAAATATTTTTTGCATTGTTTCGTGGCAGATTAGGGGAGTAAATATTTGAATTGTTACCTTGCTCACTCCAAGCACTTTTTTTAACACTTAAGGCAACTACTAAGAAATTTACACGTAAAAGGAAGTAGTGTGGGGTCCATACCAGATTTTTTTAAATATTGGTTTTAAGTCTTAGATGACGCTTCACACATTGAGCCCCCATAAAAAAACCAACAATGTGCAATGCAGCAACAAAACTCAAAGCTTTAGTAAATATGGTATTTTTGATTTGAAGTTTAATGCAACAAGCTTTTTCTTTCCTGCATTGTTTCGCCACTTTGACTCATCAGTTTACATAAAATTTTATTGCAATAGAATTTGCTATGCTATGATCCGTTTATTTATTCCCTTACTGCAATGCATTTAATATTATTTTCAGAATTCAATTTCAGTTTTTATGTATTTTCCAAGTTCTGAATTAGAACTGTTAAAATGAAATAAACAAATACATGTACAAAGGAAGAACACATATATTTTTTTTTTAATTCAATAAAAATAGATCAATCGAATCTGCTTTTTCCTCGAAAAGTTACGAAAGAGAGTCGGGTAAAAGCGTTCGAAACACACGTATCACGTACTTCGACTTTTTAAAAATTGGAATAGCACAGTAAAATAAAACAAAATCTTCATGACGAAACTAGATAAGAAAAATACCACTAAAATGACTTGCTGTAGAAAAAAAAGGGGAAAATTTCGGCATTTTAACACGAGTTTTTAAAATGAAAAGCATAGGAGAAGCAAAAAAGCATTTTCACAGAACGAAAAAAAAATAAAAGTAGGAATAAAAAGAGGGATAAACCTCTGTACAAAACTCTAGCTAATAAAAGACGTTACATACTACAATTAAAGCTATTTTTATGAAGTAAGTACTTGTACTTTTTCAAAATATTTAAGAAGTGAAAATCCTCTAAATTTTTCACTTTTACTTTTACTCTGTGAAATCAACTGCTCACCCCCCCCCCCTTTTAAAGGACATTTTTAAATGAATGTTTGAGAAGTATGAAACTTTATGTTATTGGCTTATTTTAATGCCAATTACGAGCAAAATTTAAAAGTTTCATGATTTTTTATTGCTTTGAAAGCACGCACTCACACACAAATGCACATACACAAGCAAACGTATATGCATATGCACAAACGCACATGCACACACACAAGCGAACGTATATGCATATGCACAAACGCTCATGGACACATGGTGTGCAGTTTGTAGATCTCTATTAAACACTTTGAAAGCTAAACTCTCATTTCCTTAAGAAGAATGGCAAAAAAATGCGAATTTCAACATGTAGAAACTATGAAGAAATAGATCAAAGAACTTCTGAAAAATCGGACACTATACTACACAGCAACGTTTCTTGACAACAACATCGTGACGTCAAAGTGACGTTTGCGTGACGTTAGCCTGTGAAAAACGAGCTAGATAAAACGTCACAGCCTACTTGGCGAATTAGAGGAGATCGCTGACTGCTTGTGAGCTCTTATTGGCTTCTCCAGTAGTGACGTTGAGTGTCAAGTTAAGTTGCTGTCTAGTATAACAATCAAAAGCAACAAAAAAAAAATTAACTTAAAAAAACTAAAAAATACGCTTTTAGAGTTCATAAAACTACTTAAGGACTGTTAAATTT